>BDUI01001088.1:136277-146479 GCA_002335545.1 Apodemus speciosus
TTTTTTTTTTTGATGAAGCAAACCCCAGTGTCACATAATTTGATCTATAAATATTTTAGCATGCACTCTAAACTATAAGCACTTTCAGAGAAAACCTACCGAATTACTATGTGCATGCCTAAATATAAGCCTTAATATAAAATATTCAGGTAGCCTTCAGCTGGCTCCTAGAGTCTGATGTAGTTTATGTTTGTCCTGATGAGAATTCAAATAAGGCTCGAGCATTACAGTTGCCCAGCGTGCCCCTTTGTTCGTGTGAGTGTTAAAAGTTTTCAGGAGATATTCCTCACGTGGTTCTTGAGAGGAAACATACCCTTTAAGGCTATTATTGAAAGGACTCATTATTATTATTATTATTATTATTATTATTATTGTTGTTGTTGTTGTTGTTGTTGTTGTTATTTTGCTTTTCAAGACAAAACGTTTCTCTGTGTAGCCCTGGCTGTCCTAGAACTCACTCTATAGACCAGGCTAGCCTTGAACTCAGAGATCCTGAGTTCTGGGTAAAGGTGTGCACCACCATGGCCTGGCTGTAAGAAGATTTTTTTTTTAAGGTAATTTTATTATTTTATGTGTGGGGTGCTTTGCCTGTATGTCTGTGCACTACTTATGTACCCAATGCCCACAGAGACCATAAGACGGCATCAGATCTGGAACTGTACTTACAAATGGTTGTGAGCCACCATGTGGGTGCTGGGAATAGAACCTGGGTCCTCTGCAAGAACAGTCAGTGCTCTTAGCCACTGAGTCATTTCTCCAGCCTTTAGGAGCTAACGTTTTATTACAACATGGCTATTGCCAGGAGGTTGACTAACCTCCTGGAGGAAAGTACCAAACTAGCTTTACTGTTCCCGTGGGGGAGTATTTCTCAAAAATTTTCCTTGTGGGATTTGGGAAGGAGATAATGGGACAGGCTTGGTCTGTCCATTTTTAGAGAATAATCAATTGTGGGAAAAAATGCCTCCGTTACTACACGTTTGCCTAAACCTAATAGTAAGACACGACTTTGGAAAGAGGTGAAGCTACTTGATTGGGTTAGAAAAGTAAGTTGTAACCTCCAGTAAGCCACCAAACTGCTGTGTTTGACATGGCATTCGAGAGTCTGTGTGTTTGGCTCTACTCAAGACACAATCTCCTGCCCTAAGAAATATCTAGAACGTAGTAGGGCCTCATCATGTTCATCATGGTCTGTTGGACTCACTGCTCCCATATAGCTCCTGTATTGTGTGATGGCAGGAGCTTGTCGCCAGAGAAGAGATTTTACCAAGTCCTAGCAACTTGTCAGAATACCTTATTGTAGGAGACGGAAGCCCAGACAAAGGGGACAATAGAGGGTGGGACCTCACCTCWCTGGGACTGCTTAGAGGTGCACGGCTTTGGTGCTCTATTCAAACTTTAATTTCCCTGGGCAGGATCTCTTTGCCCTTCCCAACATGGTCACGTCGAATAAAATCTCTCTCTCTCTCTCTCTCTCTCTCTCTCTCTCTCTCTCTCTCTCTCTCTCTCATGCTTTCCCTTTTAGAATGCGCGCGCGCGCGCACACACACACACACACACACACACACACACACACACATCACATACAGTCAATGTGCTGAAACCTTCCCAGGGCAGCTAAACTGTGATGGCTGCTTGAGAGGCAGAACTGCCTGATGACTAAGCACACAGCACTGCCTGGTGACTAAGTGCACAGCACTGTGCCTAAAGGCCTTGGGGGACTGTTCTGACTTGACCAGTTAGTTCTCAGGCGTGAACATGATGGCAGTAATACTTTCCTCATAAAGGTACCCTGAAAGATGAGATGGTATCTAAAAGTACCTAGCCTGTCACAGTACTCAATAAACACAGGAAGTCTTCTTCATTTATGAGCTTGCTCTTTGTAAACATTACTACAAGATGTTCAGACAGAAAAGCTTTGCCAGTGGTGATATTCTAGAAGCTGAATGTGAGTCGGAGGTGTGAATCTTCCTCTTGATAGAGGTTCCACGTGTAAAATAGGCCCCGAGTTGAACACGGCTAATATATGCCAATCTTCAGACTACATGAGCTCTGCCCCCATAGGATCTGCCTTCCCCAGGGAAAAGGTAAGTCCCTGATCATACCTTTTCGTTGCAGTTTCACACCTGCGATAGAACTCAAGGAGAAAGGCAAGAAAGGGAAGGCGGTTCACTTTGCTGAGCTGGACGGCGGAGCTTCAGAAAGGTGGCTTCTCTTTGACCACAGCATTTCTCATGGACTTGCTTGTCTTTACAAATGCAAAGAAATACCAGTCCCGTTTTCCTAGGTTGTCATGRAAATACCCATCAAGGGAAACCCAGGCAGGGTCTCAATCACACCCAGAATTACAAACAGCCCCTAGACATTCATTCCCTTGATAACATGGCTACTAGTGCATTTCAAACTTGTTATGGCTTTTTTAAAATCTAAAAATAGCAGTGACACTAGAATTTCTTCCATTCACCCATGCACCCATGCACCCATGCACCCATCCATCCATCCATCCATCCACCCACCAATCCATCCATCCATCCACCCACCCATCCATCCACCTACCAATCCATCCGTCCATCCATCCATTCATCCATCCATCCACCCACCAATCCATCCATCCATCCATTCACCCATCCATCCACCCACCAATCCATCCATCCATCCACCCACCCATCCATCCACCTACCAATCCATCCATCCATCCACCCATCCATCCATCCATCCAACCATCCACCCACCCATCCATCCATCCATCCATCCACCCACCCATCCATCCGCAGTACTGGAACTTAAACCGGGACCACTCATACATTCTAGGCAAACTGAATCACATCATCAACCCATTAAGTGATATAAATGATTCATTTGAAAGCTGAGCAGAGGTAGCATGTGAATTTAATCTCAACACTCAGGAGGCAGAGGTAGTTGGATCTCTGAGTTGGAGGCTAGCCTGGTCTACAGAGTGAATTCCAAGATAGCCAAGATTACACAGAGAGATCCTGTCTTAAGAAAGCAAACCAAACAAAAATTATCTATTTGAGTTTACATTTTATGTCAGTCTACATGCTTCTGTTCTACTTCTAGCACAACAGATACAGTGTTCAATAAAGTGCATTTTGAAATAATACTACATTGAATGGAATTGTGCATGACACCAAAGCTCTCATTACAAGCCAACCCCTTGTGTATCTCAGGGTGTATTAGATACAGCTAAACCTGTTAAAATATTCTCTGAGGGATAGAGCAGTGGCTCAGAGGTTAAGAGCCCTGGCTGCCCTTCCAGAGGACACAGATTTGACTCCTAGAGCTCACGAGCAGCTGTAACTATACTTGATGGCTTCAATGCCCTCCTCTGACCCCAGTAAGCACCGTGCGAATGTAATACACGCCCATACAAATAATATAAAAATAAACTTTAAAAAATCACTTGAGACTATTCTGTTTTCAAATAGGTTGACAGATAAAAGGTTCGCCTCAAGGGATGAAAAGTCGCCTAAGGCTTTGGAGAAACGAGGTCAGCAGGGCAACGTCACGCTGGACGACGTCAAGTGTGAGTCACTTTCCCCTCCCACTCCATGCATGACGCCTCCAGTGCGTCTCCTCCGCTCTGGCTAACCGCCTCCTCCTCCTCCTCTCTTTCAGTCGTCGCCTTGCTGTCCCTCCAGGACACTGAAATGCAGCGGATCTGCTCCTTCACCACATTTATGAGGTACAGCTGATGAGACGGCGCGCATCTTTCTCCCTCGGTGGGGACTTTTGTCTAATAAGTGAATACAGGTCTGATTCTTAGAAAGCACAGGTGCCTCTGTGCAGGTCTAGACTAGAATCTGGGAGCGCTTCCTGAAGCCACAGGAGCRCCAGGTCCTAGAGCACAGAATGAGAGCAATTTGCCTACGAGCAGCGAAGGTTGATGARCGCGTCTCCACAAGGAGATGGTTACAAATGTGTGTGAGAGGAGTATGTTTGCTTCATATATTTCTGTACTTTTGATTGTATATTAATATAGGGTTATGGTATGGGGCAGTTTTTTATGGCAGTTACGTTTAGCAGCCCAGGCTAGCCCAGAACCYGAGATCCTGTGGATTGCAGGGGTCACAGATATGCCCAGCCTGTACATTTTACAAACAATGAAAATATGTTACTTAAAGAACAAATACGTGAAATCATGATCAATGCGTTAACAATATGGTATCTTACCATCCAGGAATGAGTCTTTTTCAGCAGCAAAGTAGTAAGTTATCTGTGTGATAGACTTAGAACCATATATTTCTATTTATTCTCATACTGTGTCCCTGTGTTCTTCATGAGAAACCCCATGTTGGTTTCTGGTTTTTTGTTTTTTTTTCTTCTTCTTCTTCAATTTCCTCGTAGGAATAAGAATCTCGACAGCTTCCTCATGGCGCTGTTGTACTATCTGTCCTACTACCTGGAGAGACTCTCGATGGAAAAGAAACCCCAAAGTTACATGGTGTGAGTAAGATCCCACAGCAAGCTTTGGGGCTGATGACTGGCAGCCTCGTCTAGGCTGAGGAGAGGGTGGATCTTCTAAGCCTTCCTGGTCTGGGAAACATTTTACACAGGAGAATTTGCTTTGTTTTAAAGCCCCCTGAGCAGTTCACACAGGAATTCTCATCATGAAACATTCCAGCAAGCAGCGATGAGCACCGTTCAGTGAGGAGATATAATGAAAGCCGTATTTGCAATTTAAAATGTTCTATATCATCATCATCATTTTTCAAGACAGGGTTTCTCTGTGTAGCCCTGGCTCTCCTGGAACTTGCTATGTACAATAGTCTGGTCTCAAACTCAGAGATCCGCCTGCCTCTACCTCCCACGTGCTGGGACTAAAGACCTGTACCACCACCGCCTGGCCCAAAAATTTCTAATACTGTGTCTTCTTAAGGATATAAAAAGTCTCTTTTTATATCCTCAAGATACATTATTAGAAATTTTTTGATTATTAATAATTAATAATTGTTTTATTTTTTATTGGATATATTCTTTATTTACATTTCATTTCCCTTTTTCTGGTTTCCCCGCCCCCCCAGAAATTTTTATTTTTAATATTATTTAATAATTTTGATAAATTTTAGTTTTTTTTATTTTAAACATACAAAATGAAATAGATCTGAAGTTGATTTAAATAATTATTTTATCCAACCTATTGAGTTAAAAATATTATATGTAGTCAACACTAAGATGTTAGCATTTTAAAATAATTCTTTTTTTAATTGTATTCTTTCTTTGTGCATGCGTTGTTTGCATGTGTGTGTGAGTGTGTGTGGTGTATGCATGTGTATGCATGCAGGGCTGGTGGTATGCTCATCAGTGCTTGGGCATGTGGCGGCCTGGGGTCTCTGGCAGGGCCCTCCTCCACCATTTCCACCATGTGTTTTGAGACAGGGCCTCTCCCTGTATTCGGCGCTTGCTGGTTTTCAGCCAGACTGGCTGGCCAAGTGCCCCAGGGATTTGTCTGTCTCATTTCCCCTCAGAGCTGAGGTCGCAGAGGCCTGCCACCCCGCCAGGTTTCGGCACGGATGCTGGGGATACAAACCTGGACCCCTAAGCCTGAGCAGCAACCATTCTACCTACTGAACCATTCCCAGCCCAGGATGTAATGGGATAGTTTACTTTTTTTCTGTAATCTTTAGAATCTGGTCTCTCTCTCTCTCTCTCTCTCTCTCTCTCTCTCTCTCTCTCTCTCTCTCWYTTCATGTACAGCAGTGTTTTGCCTGCATGTATATTGGTCTTAGGGTGTCAGATCCTCTGGAACTGGAGTTAGAGACAGTTATGAGCTGCCATGTGGGTGCTGGGAATTGAACCAGGCTCCCCTGGAAGAGCAGCCGGTGCTCTTAACTGCTGAGCCATCTCATCTCTCCAGCCTGAATCTGGAATCTCTAACGCTCTCAATTCAGATGAATCTCAATTCAGATGAATTACTCTAAGTGCTCAGCAGACACATATAGCTAGTGACTTAAACACAGAACCACGCAGCGCTCTCTCTCTCTCTCTCTCTCTCTCTCTCTCTCTCTCTCTCTCTCACACACACACACACACACACATACCACCTCTTTCTCCTGTGTTTTGTTTAAGCTTACAAAATTCATGCTAAAAGATTTGTAAGCATCTGATAACAAAAAGCTAAGTTGTTGCTGGTTTTTGTTTTTCGTTTAAGTAGATTTAGCTGAGGTAAAAAAAAAAATTTTGTAGAAAACTTAACTTCACTGTTAGGCAGCAGTGGCCGAAAAACAAACCTCAGGGCCAAAATCTGGGAACTTGGAGCCCAGAACACAACAATGCCTCTCAGGCTTGGTGACCTTTCACACGTCAGCCGTGGTACTCTCCAAGTGCCCAGGCTGTCCTCCTCCCGTACGTGTGGAATCCGCTCGGTGATCTAGCGGTTAGGAATGCCGAGTAGAGCCATCACGTTGTTGCTACAGAACATTTTCAAAATAGAAAACCCCTGTCTCTGATTAAGCCATTGGAGAAACATTCTGTGAACTGATAGATGACCCTGGATAGCAGTTTTGTAAGGGGTCAGATAAATACTTCTGACACTGCTGTCCCTGTGATGCCACCAGGAGATACGCAGCATGAGTGTTATTTTAGGGTGGCATTTCCCAGCAGGGCAGCCAGAACGTGAAGCGTTTCCATGGCAGCATCAAAAGCTGGAGCCAACTGCGGCTTACAGGGCTGGAGGAGCCCTGGAGTCCCAAACAGGATTCAGTGGATTTCTATGACTCTTTGGCTGGTTATAACCTCCCGTTTCTTTTAATTCTGAGACTTATTACTCATCTAGCAAAGACATTTCTTTTATATGTTAGTTTATAAGTAACAGAGAAGAAAAGTCTTCTGGTTAGTTTTTAAATGCACTGAAAACTAACTAGAACACAGCTGGATAGGAAAACAAGCCAGCCCAATTCTTGGATTATGGGTTCTGAAAATCATGACAACCTTTCATTTTTCAAGGGTCTAGAAGTTAGTCGGTTTACTTCATTATAACAGAGTTAAATATAGACTGTGTTGGGGTCTTTGCACAGAGGAAAAGAATTGATTTCAGTCATGCAAAGTCGGTAAATGCCACGTCCTTAAATCTTATCTGGCTGCGTGAAGGCCTCCCTTCATGCCTCTTGTGTTTGTGGATTTTGAACATTGCCTCTCTCTTTGATAGACACGTAATATTTGTAGGCTGGGGGCTGGCCTTTGCTCCCAGGACTTGGGAAACATTGGCAGGTGGATATTTATGAGTTCATCTACATAGTAAGTTCCAGGGCAACCAGGGCTATACAGTGAGACACTCTGTCTTAACAACAACAATAATAATAAACAACTTATTATATATTAATTTTGTTATTTATTATAATAATTATTATGTATTGAATTGGGTATTTTTGAGATGGTCTTATTTAGCCCAGGATGGCCTTAAAGTCAATATATCTCTGAAGTTGATCTTGAATTCCTTATCCTCCTGTCTCAGCCTGTCAAGTGTTGGGATTATGAGCATGTGCTACCATGCCTAGCTCAGATTTTCAGAATTGAATATCGTTTTGTTTTGTTTTATTTTTAGAATTGCATATTTTCATTTGTAAAATTTCTGTCTGACTTTGGATAATGCTTTTTAAAGAAGAAATTTCTAAGAGAGATCTTATGAGACCAAAACTTATAATCACTTTTATGTCTTTTAAATTCCTTTTCAAATGTTTTTTCATAAAATTATGCCAATTTCATTTTAGCAGCCGTGTGTGATATTTCACTTCCAACAAAATTGTCACTGTTGCAGTTTTCATTTTTGGTGAAGCTAGGAATGGAACGCAAGGGCCTGTGCACGAGCTGCCCCCCTGTCCCTTCACTTGATTTTTACAGATTACGTGTCTAAGGATGTTTAAGGGCTGGGGGCGTGGCTCAGTTGGTAGACTGCTTGCTTGATACCCGCAAGCCCGTTGTGGTGCAGCTGGTCATCCCAGCATTTGGGAGGTGGAGGCAGAAAGAGCAAATGTTCATAGCTATCCTTAGCTACACAGTAGGTTCAAGGCCAGCCTGGGCTACATGATACTCAGTCTCCTCCATCCCCACACATAAATGTCGGAAGCACTGTGACAGACCTGAAAACACCAAAAATCCCAGAGAGATGATTTTCAGGTTCTGCACACGGGTGTGAGCAGATCAGCCTGGAATTCTGGGATTTGGGGCTTTCCCTTTGTGCTTTGGCTTCATGGCTTCCCCCTTCTTTCCACTTCAGCAGGGTTTTAAGTATTTTAAAGATTTATTTTATGTAAATGAGTATATTGTAGCTAGCTGTCTTCAGACACACCAGAAGAGGGCACCAGRCCCCATTACAGATGGTTGTGAACCACCATGTGGTTGCTGGGAATTGAATTCAGGACCTCTGGGAGAGCAGTCAGTGCTCTTAACCACTGGACCATCTCTCCAGTCTCTGCCCCCCAATGTTTTCCTTTATAATTGAGTAAAAGTTGAGACTCCTCGTCCAGAGTGTTTTAAAGCATGCCTTTCTGTCTGTTCGATTTGGTCTCTATAGGATAAGAGGATTAGCTAGTGGCACCTCCAGCAAAGTAGGGTGAGGAGTACTTGAAGAAGGCTGGGAGGCAGGCACTGGCCTGCACACTGGCTGCAGGCGGCACGCAGAAGCTGTGTTTGGACTAAACAACATCTCGGCTCTTCAAGTTGGAGCCCACTTTCTTTATTCCAGACACTCATTTTATCCCAGTGACTCACGAACTTTTCATGGCCTGTGACAACGCTGCCTTTTGAAGGTCCCCAGTGTAGCCCTGCTGTCTTAGTAGAAGTCTATCTGCAGCCAAGGCTGGCCTCCAGCTCACAAAGACCCACCTACCTCTGCCCTCTAAGAACTGGGGTCAAAGGTGTGTGCCACCACCAGCCTGCTATGCCTTCATATAGTTGGTGCAGCTTCAGAAGGGTCAGTCCTTTGTCACCACTGAGAGCACATTCCGTTTGCTGTCCAGTGACATCGACAGTGTTGTCAACAGTACCGCTTCTGCTGTGTTGTGTTGCAAACACTTAAAATTAGGCTGCAGACCTGCAGTAACCTAAGATCAAGCATCTTTTACAAAGTTCATTTGCAAGTCAGTCAGAGCTGGGCTCTGCTCTCATACACTTGATGCCAAAATCCACAGAGGAGTGACCAGCAAATGGTTCCCTACCAAATGGAGTTAGCTCAGAAGTGGGAGCAGCCTGCATTCAGACACAGAGCGGCTCAGCTGAATAACAGCTTGACAGCCCTGGGGCAAGCTAAGGAACGGGGAAGCCACCAGATGCCCGGCGGCCGGCTCAGGGAACTTGTTACGCGAGTGTTCTATAGGAATCAGGATTCAATGTGACTATAGTTGAGGATACATGAACAGCATAGAGTCTAAGGGGTTTATACGAGGGACGTTCACCCTAAACTTGAGATGCTGACTCTCTCTAATGGGTAATAGGAGATGACTTTGAGGGGTTGCAGAGGTGGCTCAGCAGCAGATAAGAGCACTGGCTGTTCTTCTTGAGGTTCAGGGGTCAGGTCCAGTCCCCACGTGGTGGTTCACAGCTCGCCATGACTCCAGTTCCAGAGGACCCAGTGCAATTTTCTGCTTAAATGAGCACCAGGCACCTACACAGTACACTCCAGAAACACGCAGGCAAAACACCCGTGCAAATCAAGTAAAAAAAATATATATCTTTTTAACAAAAGAGAGAAAGGGAGATTTTGAGGATTTTCCCTAGGCCAAAACTCAAGCATGTCAAACTGGTCAGTGAAGTTTGTTGACTCACTTTCTTTCCAAGTAGCCTATACTTCTGACTTTTTGCTCATCAATAAAGACTTTGACCAGAATTAATCTACCTTGTGTCTCCCCACCCCCAGAGGCCTGGTAGAGAAGAAAGAGATAGAACTGGTTATGAACAAGCTGGAAGATGCACAGAAGTACCTGGCGCAGAAGTATTGCATCCTCGTGCTGGGCGTGGGCATGGCGGATAAGCATCACATGAACTGTGGAAAGTACGCATGCGCACCTGCTGCCCTTAGCGGGCACATCTCTAGCGTCTTTCCATTTGACCTCCGGTACCCTTGAGACAGTATTTCCTTTAACGGGGCTCAGGTGAGACTGTCCCAGGCGCTAACGGTAACTGCTTTGAAAGAGCCAAGTGAGTATGGAAAGAATTCCAGAGCCTCAGCTGGCATTTTAAAAAACGGTACC
>BDUI01001088.1:156138-168704 GCA_002335545.1 Apodemus speciosus
AAATAAAATAAAATAAAATAAAATAAAATAAAATAAAATAAAATAAAATATTTTTAAAAAAAATTCCACCAGAGAACTCCTAAACCTGATAAACAACTTCAGCAAAGTGGCTGGATATAAAATTAACTCAAACAAATCAGTAGCCTTCTTATACTCAAAGGATAAAGAGAATTAGAAAGAAATTAGGGAAATGACACCCTTCACAATTGTCACAAATAATATAAAATACCTTGGTGTGACTCTAATCAAGCAAGTAAAGAACTATATGACAAGAACTTCAAGTCTCTGAAGAAAGAAATTGAAGATTTCAGAAGATGGAAAGATCTCCCATGCTCATGGATTGGCAGGGCTAATATAGTAAAAATGGCCATCTTGCATAAAGCAATCTACAAATTTAATGCAATTCCCATCAAAATTCCAACTCAATTCTTTATTGGATTAGAAAGAGCAATTTGCAAATTTATCTGGAATAACAAAAAACCCAGGACAGCGAAAACTATTCTCAAAAATAAAATAACTGCTGACGGAATCACTATCCCTGACCTCAAGCTATACTACAGAGCAATAGTGATAAAAACTGCATGGTACTGGTGGTACAATGACAGGCAGGTAGATCAATGAAATAGAATTAAAGACCCAGAAATGAACCCACACACCTATGGTCACATGATCTTTGACAAAGGAGCTAAAACAATCCAGTGGGAAAAAGAGCATTTTCAACAAATCRTGCTGATTAAAGTGGCAGTCAACATGTAGAAGAATGCAAATTGATCCATTCTTATCTCCCTTTACAAAGCTCAAGTCCAAGTGGATCAAGGACCTCCACATAAAACTAGATACAGTGAATCTAATGGAAGAGAAAGTGGGGAAGAGCCTGGAGCACATGGGCAAGGTGAAAATTTCCTGAACAGATCATCAATGGCTTATGCTCTAAGATCAAGAATTGACAAATGGGACCTCATAAAATTGCAAATCTTCTGTAAGGCAAAGGGCACAGTCAATAAGACAAAATGGGGCAACCAACAGATTGGGAAAAGATCTTTACCAATCCTACAACCGATAGAGGGTTAATATCCAATATGTACAAAGAACTCAAGAAGTTAGACTCCGGGGAACCAAATAACCCTATTAAAAAATGGGGTACAAAGCTAAAAATAGAATTCTCAACTGAGGAATACTGGATGGCTGAGAAACACCTAAAGAAATGGTCAACACCCTTAATCATCAGGGAAATGCAAATCAAAACAACCCTGAGATTCCACCTCACACCAGTCAGAATGGCTAAGATAAAAAGCCCAGGGGATAGCAGATGCTGGAGAGGATGTGGAGAAAGCAGAACACTCCTCCACTGCTGGTGGGGTTACAAGCTGGTAAAACCACTCTGGAAATGTTTTGTTCCTCAGAAAATTGGACATAGTACTACCTGAAGACCCAGCTATACCACTCCTGAGCATATACCCAGAAGATGCTCCAACATGCAATAAGGACACATGCTTCACTATGTTCATAGCAGCCTTATTTATAATAGCCAGAAGCTGGAAAGAACCTAGATGTCTCTTAACAGAGGAATGGATACAGAAAATGTGGTACATTTACACAATGGAGCACTACACAGCTATTAAAAACAGTGAATTCATGAAATTCTTAGGCAAATGGATGGAACTAGAAAATACCATCCTGAGTGAGGTAACCCATTCACAAAAGAACACACATGGTATTGGTATGCACTCACTGATAAGTGGATATTAGCCCCAAAGCTCGGACTACCCAACATACAATTCACAGACCACATGAAGCTCAAGAAGGAAGACCAAAGTGTGGAAACTTTGATCCTTATTGGAAAGTAGAT
This sequence comes from Apodemus speciosus, assembly GCA_002335545.1. Classification (NCBI taxonomy): domain Eukaryota; kingdom Metazoa; phylum Chordata; class Mammalia; order Rodentia; family Muridae; genus Apodemus; species Apodemus speciosus. Next base: position 157,988 of record BDUI01001088.1, read on the forward strand.
CAAAACACCCATGGCTCACAGCCAGCCAATAGACTGAGCAAAGGGTCCCCAATGGAGGAGCTAGAGAAAGGACCCAAGGAGCTGAAGAGGTTTGCAGCCCCATAGGAGGAACAATAATATGAACCAACCAGTACCCCCAGAACTCCCAGGGACTAAACCACCTACCAAAGAGAACACATGGAGGGACCCATGTCTTCAGCTACATAAGTAGCAGAGGATGGCCTTTTCAGACATCAGTGAGGGGAGAGGCCATTTGATCCTGTGAAGGCTCGATGCTCAGTGTATGGGAATGCCAAGTCAGGAAAGTGGGGGGGGGTGGTAAGCAGGGGAAGGGGGGACGGGATAGGGGGTTTTCTGAGGGATAATGAGGAAAGGGGATAGCATTTGAAATGTAAATAAAACAAATACCTAATAAAAGATTAAAAAATAAAAGGCATACTTTCAATATGAAAGAAGGAAGGAAGGAAGGAAAGGAAGGAAGGAAGGAAGGAAGGAAGGAAGNAAGAAAGAAAAAGAAAGAAAGAAAGAAAGAAAGAAAGAAAGAAAGAAAGAAAGAAAGAAAGAAAGAAAGAAATCCATTCTAAACGGTCGGCATCCTTCCATAACGGTAAACTCCCTAACACGAGATGTGCAGCATCCTTCCTAGGAAGGTATCCATCAGAACTTCATAGTGTGCATCAGACACCTCCCTCAGCCACTAAATCAGAGGTTCTCAACCTGTGGGTTGCAAGCCCTTGTGGGGAGCGGGGTGGGGGGAGAACAACCCTTCCCAGGAGTTGCCTAAGACCATGGGAAACAGATATTTACAATTCAAAACTAGCAAAATCACAGTTACAAATTAGGAACCAACTAATTTTATGGTCGGGGTCACCCCAACGTGAGGAGCTGTACTGAAGGGTTGCAGCATTAGGAAGGTTGAGACGCCCTGCTCTGATTGGTTTACTGACTCACAACGTGTATTTATTGTGCACCTGCTACACAAAGCCCCAGGAACGCTCCGGATGATCAGCAGACATGGGGCCTGCATTTCCTGGTGAAGGAGAGATAACAGTGAGAGACGTTTTGTGTTTTGCAAGTYGTAGGATGTTAGGACTTTGCACAGTGAGCAAAGGGGAGAGAGTTTTAGAGAAAAGAAGCAACCTCATCTAATCTGTGTTTGAAAGAATTTCTCTGGCTGTTATGTGGRATGTGGGCTGGAGGAGAGAACAGGGAACGGATGGTGGGGGCACATTGAAAGCTCCGTAGGGTCCCAGGAGACAGAGCCAGTGATGGATTCTGGGGATGGTAATGTTGATAAAACTTGCGGATGGGCTGACTGGCTGGCTGCTGGGATAACAGATACAAGGAAGGATGCTTACACTTCCTGGTTTGAGCAGTTGGGGATTCTGTGTTTCCAAATAGGGGAGAGTAGCTGAGGACCAGGCTGTGGAGGGGAGGCGTTGAGTTCTCTTTTGAACTGGGACATTTAGAACGGTGGCAGGAGAGGGCAGTATGGATTAGTTGGATTTTGCACTAATGCTGCATTCTCTGGAGCTAGCTGAGCTGGAAAAAGAGACTTGGAAGCAACTGGTCCCAGGACCGTGTGTGACTAGCTAAGGAGAGAATGCAGACAGAAGACAAAGGACCCAGACGCAGGGCTCTCTACACTTTAGAAGAGGCAGATKTGGGGAAGGAATGGTGCTCAATCCCTTCCTGCTCCCGCAATGCAAATCAACTTCACAACCCAAGGGCACCAATGGCCACTGAAGTAGGAGGGGCCCCGAGAGCAGGGGTCACGGAAGATGAAAATGTTCTGTGCTCCAGGGAGTGGGTTGCTGAAATTGAGATGGCCACAGAAAAGGGACCATCCGATGAGCGATCATGCAGTCAAGTGTGCAGGCTTGCAGGAGTGGGGCCCTCTGATACAGGTGAGTACCTGGACGCCAAGACTGATCAGAAGAAGGCTTGATGTGCTCCGAGTGGTGGGGTGGGCCTGAGAAGTTGAGTAACAGTTGTGAGCCATCATGTAGGTACTGGGTGTTAGCATTTTGTCTGAGCTCTGCCCCACAATTACCTGGAAACAACCAGGGGTGCCTGACTCACTATAAAAGGGGGGGCTGCCTCTCTCTTGCTCTCTTGCCTTCCTGCTCTCGCTTTGTCCTCTTGTCCCTTCCCCCTCCACTCCATGTGATCATGGCCCGCCTCTACTACTCTTCTCTCTCTCTCTCTCTCTCTCTCTCTCTCTCTCTCTCTCTCTCTCTCTCTCTCTCTCTTTCTCTCTCTCTCCTCAACTCCCCTCCCCATATCCTAAATAAACTCTATTCTATGCTATACCCTCATGCGGCTGCTCCCTCACAGGGAAGGGACGCCTCAGCATGGGCCTGACTGCACATCCACCAAACATATTCCTTCTCTCCTTATCTTTTTATAAACACAACACTGGGAGTCCTGGGTCTCTAGGAAGGGCAGAAAGGGCAGAAAGTGCTCAACCTCTGAGCCATCTCTCCAGCCCTCCTGTCAGTAGTTTGATGCCCATGAGATTTCTGAGACTGTCTAAGAGTTAGAGTAGCACAGTTTGAGTGTAGCCCTGCACGGGAAGGCATGGGCTCTGAATGTCTTTCGCACATTCTCCGTGATGCTCCTGGATGCCCAGATGCCTCTCTCTGTGCATCACCTGAACACGTTCTACATCTCCAAATTTTATTAATTATTTGTGTGTGTGTGTGTGGCATGCATGCCACAGTGCCTCTTGGTAGTCAGGGGACAACTCGCAGGGATTGATTGTCTCTTTCTACCATGTGTGTCCCAACRCCCAGGCTTGGTTGCTTTAGTCTACTGAGCCATTTCACTGGCCCCCGAGTTTTCAACATTGGAGCCCTGATAGTAAAAGTTTCCACCATGCTGGACTCTAGTACCATACATAGGAAAGATGGTGTGTGATAGTCTTCCTTATTTCCTAAATCTAGTCTTCCTGGTGACCTTCTACCCTACCGAGGTGTTAGACAGGCCTGAAAGCTGTGTCCTCTTACATTTTTCGTGAGGACCCAAAATAGGCAAATCCCAGATTATCRAACWTTAGACTGAACACCCTGGGCCTCCCGGCTCAGCCTGTGGAACTCACCTTGCGCCCTGTGGTGACACTGTGGGGCTAGGTCCATTCCGTTCTCAGAACTGACAGCCAGCAGAAAGAATGTCTCTCTTAAAAATTAATGTGCTCGTTTCAGAGAACAAGAATATATAAYCTGCCGTGTCCACTTCTCTCATTTCTGCCTAGGAAATACAGAAATAAAGTTAATATTTAATCATCGGAGTAGCCGCTGGCAAGCTCAGTGTTGTCTGTCACATGGGCTTCATTTTTCTAGAGACAGGTTCTCTTGCTTATCTAAAGCTCCAGTGGTCCCCCCTGTGTCCGGTCCCTGATGCTGGGATTACAAGTGGGTGCCACCTGGCCCCATTTTTGTTATTTAAAACATGGGTTCCGGGATCCAATCAGCATGCTTTCTTGCTAACTGCTTTACTGATCGAGCTGTCTCCGTAGCTTCAGTCAGAGGGCTTTTATTTCCCATGTTTTTGGATGTGTCACGTCTATACCTTTTCTATCTCTCTGATTCAAATAAAATGTCTTTAATCTAAGACAGGCATCTAGAAACACGCGCGCACACACACACACACACACACACACACACACACGCACGCACTCAACACACACACGCAGGGGTTATTGTGGTAAATACTGCTGTACTGGTTAGTTTTATGTCAATTTGACACTAGCTGGAGTCATCAGAGGGAGCTTCAACTGGAAGAATGCCATCATGAGTTCTGGTTGTAAGGCATTTTCTTAACTAGTGATCCATGTGGGAGGGCCTAGGCCACTGTGGGTGCTGCCATCCCTGGGCTGGTGGTCCTGGGTTCTAAGAAAGCAGGCTGAGCAAGCCATGGGAAGCAAGCCAGTGAGCATGTTGTTCCTTGACTTCTTCATTAGTTCCTGGCTCCGGGCTCCTRCCTGCCCGTGYTCCCGCCCTCATTGCTTTTGATGATGAACTGCTATATAGAATCGTGAGGAAATAAACTCCCCAAGTTGCTTTTGGTCATGGTGTTTTATCACAGCAATAGAAACCCCAAATTAGACAAATGCATATAAGTATTTTTACACACATAACAAATTGACGTCAAGTGGAACCTTACTGGACCTTCTGMGTGGCTAATATGAGCTCTTCATGCATTAGCATACTTGGACTTACTTAATTTCTACGGCTACTGCTTCCGTGCTGTGCTATATGGTTTTAACCACAATCAGTGAAAGTGTAATTTGGGGGAAATTTTCAAAAATAATATTGTGCCCTTACCCCTTAATAGTGTCACCACATTAGGCATGTTCAGAAGTTCCCCCATCCCCCATTCCACCCCCCCCCAAAGGTCTGTCTTTACTTTTCTTGGAAACAGGATATAAATGAAGCACTACAGAAACTCCGTGTTTAAAAACATGCAATTCTTGAGTTCATAGTGGTCCTGGCTGGCTACCAAGTTACAGCTTTTCTCTGCTTAGCCCTTGGTACAAGCAGAGCTTGTCTGCGGACAGGATGAGGCGCAGAGACCGCTCAGAAGCTCCCACATCACCAGGCTGAGCCTTGGCTTCCAAAGAACACTGCTGTCTCCTGTATTTAGAATAAATCAGCATTGGTTATCTNCCAGGGTGTGCTTTTGGAGATCAAAGGACAAGGAACAGGAGTTGGTTCCCTCCTTCTACTATGTGGGTCCTGGGGATTGAACTCAGGTCATCAGGCTTAGGGGCAAGTACCTTCATGATCAAAGCACCTCAACCACCCATTTTCCACATTTATATGTCACAAAACCACGACCCCTAAACCCAGCCATGGCTTCCTGCATGTGGCACGGATATCATCTCCATGGTTTCTTTCTTTTCTTTTCTTTTTTTTTAACATTTATTTATTTAATGTATGTGAGTCACTGTAGCTGTCTTCAGACACACCAGAAGAGGGCATCAGATCCCATTACGGATGGTTGTGAGCCACCAGGTGGTCGCTGGGAATTGCACTCAGGACCTCTAGAAGAGCAATCAGTGCTCTTAACCACTGAGCCATCTCTCCAGCCCAACTACATGGTTTCTTTTGCAGAATTCATGATGACTGGAGATTTAACTCAAGACCTTGTACACAGCTGGGCCTGTGCTTTTCTATTGAGCTCCATTCTAGCCCTTTTATTTTGATTTTGTGATAAAATCACAACACCTTAGTCCAGGTTGGTTTAGAACTCACTGTGTAGTTCAGGGCTGATCTTGAATTTGGGGTTATAGGTACCATACCCAGCAATAAAAATGACAGATTTCAAAGCTAGAAGTGGCTCATAAAAGAATATGTTTGTTGGTGCTTTGATATTCACGTGGTACTGACAAATAATCTTCATAACATACTGTGGATTGAATTCATATCAGAATTCTGTGTTATTCTGAGGCCAGTGTAATTCAATTAAAATAAATTGCATTCAGCTCAACTATCCATTATTGAGCCCCTGTGGGAGGTGGTTAGAAAGACAAATAACATTTGTTTTTTGCAATTGCAGACCCTACAGCCTAACAGGAAGAGAAGAACCAAAAGCTGTTCTTTTGGTTACCCTGCGATAGACATGGATTTCTGTTACAATCACTATGTAAACGTAGGATATGATGATTTATATGTGCTTGGCCCAGGGAGTGGCATGATTAGAAGGTGTGGTCCTCTTGGAGTAGGTGTGTCAAGGTGGGTGTGGCTTAAGACCCTCATCCTAGCTGCCTGGAAGACAGTCTTCTCCTAAGAGCCTTCAGATGAAGACGTAGAACTCTCAGCTCCTCCTCCACCATGCCTATTGGGATGCTGCCATGCTCCCGTCTTGATGATAATGGACTGAACCTCTGAGCCTTTAAACCAGCCCAATTAAATGTTGTCCTTATGAGAATTGCCTTGGTCATGTTGTCTGTTCACAACAGTAAAACCCTAACTAAGACATAGGGCTTTGCTGATTTATGATTTTTGCCTTTGAAATTGCCGACGGCCAACTGAAGGCCGGATACTTCAGTGACCTTAAAGAAAGTGTGGGGAGAAGAGAGCATGTTTCGAGGCAGTCGAGGAAGGCTGGGAGTGAGTTTCTCTCAGGTCCAGGGACAGACGCTGCAGGACTGGAGTGCAGTGAGTGACACCACAGAGAAGAGGGGCCCTTGGCGAGATGGGCAACTCATCCGAGCGGCCGATGGCAGCGGGGCTCCAGACCCGGCATGAGCCTGTCTGTGTATATGTGTGTCACACGCGTGCCTGGTGCCTGCTGAGGTCTGAAGAAGACAATGGATCCCAAGAGCTGTGAAGCCCTACGTGGATGCTGAGAACTGAACCTGAGTCCTCTGCAAGCGCAACACCTGTTGTTAACTGCCGAGCCATCTCTCCAGCCCCGGAACCTTACTTCTTTAGCAAGGTTCTTCTTCCCGAATCTGAGCTGTCCCCTGTGGGAGTGGGCTAGGGCTATGTGACAGGCGTGTTACGGGTATGTGCCTACAAGCCCAGCTTTCACATACGTGCTGGGATCTCTGAATCCAGGTCCTCGTGTTTGTGTAGCAAGGGCTTTGTCCCGTGAGTCATCCCTCTGTCCCTGTTGGAAGGATTTTTATTGCCATTCCCAGAAGCCTGGAGTTAAGCTCTTCCTCTGTCTTGCAAAGAGATCCCGTAAGAATCTCCGTGTGTTTGTTTACATGTGTGTGAAGCCTGTTTTCTCTTTACTTTTTGTGAACTTACATTTTTTTTAAAAAAAAAAAAGATTTATTTCTTATTTTATGTATACGAGTGCTCTATCTGCATCTGTGCCTGAATGCCAGAAGAGGGCATCAGATCCCGTTATAGGTGGTTGTGAGCCGCCGTGTGGTTGCTGGGAAATGAACTCAGGACCTCTGGAAGAGGTCTTAATCCCTGAGCGATCATCTCTGCAGACCCTCAAGAGCATTTTCTGAAGGGCAGTGATAGAGTGAGACATCCCCTGAGTGACAAACACGCCAGAGGGAACTCCTTCCCTGAGTCCTAATTCTAGAGACTCTAGGAATGTCACCCCAAATCACAGAGAAGCACAATAAGCAAACGCTGGCCCTGGTTTAACTCTGCTCTGAATTGTTATCTAGGAAAACTCAAGATGTTCCAAACCTGAAAGCAGTGACTTAGTTTCCGTGAACAGCTAGGAAGACAGGTGCGACCCAGAACAACTGAGCAGTAGCGGCCGGTTGACGCCAGGTGTCCCGAGTGATCAGGTGGGGGGCGGGGGGNCCCTGGGCTGGTGGTCCTGGGTTCTAAGAAAGCAGGCTGAGCAAGCCATGGGAAGCAAGCCAGTGAGCATGTTGTTCCTTGACTTCTTCATTAGTTCCTGGCTCCGGGCTCCTGCCTGCCCGTGCTCCCGCCCTCATTGCTTTTGATGATGAACTGCTATATAGAATCGTGAGGAAATAAACTCCCCAAGTTGCTTTTGGTCATGGTGTTTTATCACAGCAATAGAAACCCCAAATTAGACAAATGCATATAAGTATTTTTACACACATAACAAATTGACGTCAAGTGGAACCTTACTGGACCTTCTGMGTGGCTAATATGAGCTCTTCATGCATTAGCATACTTGGACTTACTTAATTTCTACGGCTACTGCTTCCGTGCTGTGCTATATGGTTTTAACCACAATCAGTGAAAGTGTAATTTGGGGGAAATTTTCAAAAATAATATTGTGCCCTTACCCCTTAATAGTGTCACCACATTAGGCATGTTCAGAAGTTCCCCCATCCCCCATTCCACCCCCCCCCAAAGGTCTGTCTTTACTTTTCTTGGAAACAGGATATAAATGAAGCACTACAGAAACTCCGTGTTTAAAAACATGCAATTCTTGAGTTCATAGTGGTCCTGGCTGGCTACCAAGTTACAGCTTTTCTCTGCTTAGCCCTTGGTACAAGCAGAGCTTGTCTGCGGACAGGATGAGGCGCAGAGACCGCTCAGAAGCTCCCACATCACCAGGCTGAGCCTTGGCTTCCAAAGAACACTGCTGTCTCCTGTATTTAGAATAAATCAGCATTGGTTATCTYCCAGGAGCTGCACTGTGGGCAAACATCACTATTTCTTCAGGTTTGGGAACAAATCGAGACTGTTTTCTTCCTGAGAAGCAAATGCTTCAGATAACTAGCGGCAGTTCTTAGAAAGAATGTGAAGGGTTCTCCCCGTCTCCRAAGCTATCTGGAAGCCTGGAAAGTATATTTATGAGAAAAGAGGTTTGTATAAATACTTTTCTTCAGTGACGTGTTTTACCATACAGGGTTGAGTGTGAAAATTTTGCCTTCAGTGAATGATACCAAATTAGGAGCTGCTAACATCCCAGACAGCGAGGCGTAACCTCACCACGACCTTTCACACTGTCATGGACACCATGAGACAAGATACACGCACTCGCAAGAGAGAGTGTGTTTCTCTGAGCTTTGGGTGCGACATTGCCCCACGTACAGAACCAAGGCTGCGGGTGAATGCTAAAGCCAGTAGGGGCTGGAGAGATGACAGCTCAGCGGGGAAAGCACACTTGTCCTTCTTGCAGAGCACTGGGTTGGATTCCCAGCACCTGCGTGCCACCTCACAATCATCTATAACTCCCGTTTTAGGAGATCCGATGTCCTCTTCTGACTTCTGGGGACGCCAGCCCAGCACGCATGTGGGCCATCGACAGACACGAGAGCAAAAACACTCAGTCACATAAAATTAAAATTTAAGAAAGAAAGAGAGGAAGTGCTAGAGAAGGAGACTAGTGTGAGGCCGGCCGGCTCTCCTTCTGAACAGGGTCACGCTATGTGCCCCAGGTTGGCCTGACGTTTCCGAGCCAGCCTGGCCTTCCACGGGCTGAGATCTCAGGCATGTCCCTCCACAGCAGGCGGATGCTGGAATGTTAACGAGGAAATAACAAGCAAAATTCCTGACTCCCTTTCCCATATATGGCAACCTCGGGGCCTAACTGGAGAACTTCCACTTGGAAGCTTGGCAATATAGGAAAACTATTAAAAAAAAAAAAAGTTCTGGGAAAGATGGGTGGGCTAAGATACGGGAAGGGACGGTCTCTTGGAGGAATTCCAAGCTAATTGGAATGATTTATTTATTTATTTATTTATTTATTTAATCTTTTTTTTTTTTTTTCGAGACAGGGTTCCTCTGTGTAACCATGGGTGTCCTGGAACTTACTCTGTAGACCAGGCTAGCCTTGAACTCAAGAAATCCTCCTGCCTCTGCCTCCTAAGTGCTGGGACTAAAGGCGTGCACTACCACTGCCGGGCTAATTGGAACGATTTAAATCAAAAAGGCAGATCTGTCTTCAGGTCAGTAGTCACGTGCTGAGCATTTTGCTGGGTCTCTTTACTGGAATACACAAGTGGAAATAGGGGAGAATTTGGATTCCCTAGGATCCAAAGACAGGCTTGCAGATTTGAGTCCTGGCTCCTCCCTATTCAGCCTGTAGGGGACCATCAGGCATGCATCTGCTGCTTGTTTGAGTTCAGAACCAATTTGACCACATCTGAGGCCTGAGTTAGGCTATTTTACCTCAAAGTTGCCTCTGTTTTCCCATCAGCTCAAYGGGGAGATCAGTAGTGTCTGCTCATAGTTTGTGCTGGGGGTGATGTATGCAAAACTCTGACAACTGAATGCTTTGTTTTGCTTGYTTGTTTGTTTGTTTGTTTGAGACAGGCTCTCCCTATGTAGCCTTGGCTGTCCCTGGTACTCACTGTAGACCAGGMTGGCCTTGAGCCTACCTCTGGAGTGCTGAGATTAAAGGCAGACACCACCATGACCCCCGTCTTGTAGTCTTATGATCACAATGGAGGGGAGAGCTTGTGGGAAGGGTCTCCAGAAGGATCCTGAGGTCTATTGACACTTCAAAGCCATCTTTAAAAACATTAAAATTTAAATTTAAAAAAAAAGCCAGTCTTAAACGTAGGGTTAAGTCCAGGCTCTCGAGTTATCCCTGGTGTGTGCCAGGAGTTTTGAAGCAGCACAGGCTTTACCAGATGTTAAGCAGACCGCGACTTCATGTTGAGACCTGACTGTAACAGAGCAGTCGTGGCGTGCCTTGGGATTCTTCGCGATTGAGAACTTTCTGTCCTCAGACTTGAGCTCGAATGTTCGTTTGGAGGTAGCAGCCTGTTGCTAGAGCTGAGCTTGGGTGCCCTCCCCCTCCATCCCCTCAAAACAACTCTGAATTTGGAAGGACCCAAGTTCCCATCATATATTTTAGAGCATTTTGATTGTTTTAATAGTAATCATCATTTGAAAGTATAAACGACTAGACATACAACCATTATTCATTATTACTAGATTTTCAAGAATTACTAGATTTAGTATMTCATGGGCCAAAGGAGCTGAAACCCAGAGTGCTTTGTCAAAGTGCTAAGTATGGCATCTGCAATTGTCAGTGATCTAGGAGAGAAGGTGGATGGGGGCGGCTCCAGTCCTTTTGACTGAATAAACATATCTGTGTTTACCTTTTGCAACATTTGTATGATATGTATTGGTTTTTTGTTTCTTTGTTTTTGTTTGGTTTGGTTTGGTTTGGTTTGGTTTGGTTTGGTTTGGTTTGGTTTGGTTTGGTTTGGTTTTTCAAGACAGGGTTTCTCGTAATCCCAGCACTTGGGAGGCAGAGGCAGGTGGATTTCTGAGTTCGAGGCCAGCCTGGTCTACAGAGTGAGTTCCAG
>BDUI01001089.1:28554-45774 GCA_002335545.1 Apodemus speciosus
GTGTGTGTGTGTGTGTGTGTGTGTGTGTGTGTGTGTGTGTGTGCCTATATCTGCAGGCACACACACAGGTGAAGGCCAGGAGAGAATATCAGGTGTTCTTCTCTCTCACACACACTCTTAGTCCTTTTCGACAGTCTTCTCACAGTACCTTGAACTAGATTGACAGCCAGCAAGTACCAGTGATCCCCCTGTTTCACACTGCACAGTGCTAGTGGTCTAGGCACAGATTTACACATGGGTATTTGACATTTGAATTGAGGTCCTTATGTTAGTTWCCCAACACTAACTCTGCCTACTGAACCGTCTTCAGCCCTGGAGCCCCATAATTCTCAGAGGGCTTCCTTGCTTTCTGGGGAACAAAATATCCTAAATCCGTATTGGCCCTTGGCCCAGACCTGCTTCTGTCCTTTCCTGTAAGGAGCTAGCCTCATACTTCCTTCTCCTGTAAAGTACTATCTGAAAAATCAGGATTATTTTTACTCCTTGGGGATATCATTGCTACAATGCTMCTTTTTTCACTGTGAAAAGCTACATGCAAACATATATTTACACAGAAAAGTGAATGTGCACGTTGTATGTACCAGTCAAAGGACCAATTGCAGGAGTCTGTTCTTTCCTTCTTCCGTGTGGGTCTCGGGATCACGCTCAGGTTGTCAGAGCAGTTACAGATACATTCAGCTCCCAACCCACAGCCGTTTGCCAGCCACATCTTATTTCTGTCTCTATTCTACTTTATGTTTTTCTTTTGTTTTACGCCAGAGTTGAGTAGAGTTAGTTTGTTTTGCTCTCTGTTCCTGCAGAGAGAAACTAGGTGTATCTAAGAGTGGATCACTGTTGGTTTTGGGGTTTTTGTTTTGTTTGTTTTTCAGCTACATGGCAGTGATCTGTTAAGAACATCTAGAGGGGTCGAGAAAGCAGCAATTTCTTTTTCAGGGTAATTTTAATCCATGTGTCTTCCAGTCAGTGGGTTACTGCCTTCCTGTGTCACTCTGGCCCTTTGAAATCACTCTTCCTGGAGTTCATAGATGTGAAGGATCTTCAGTTGCAGTTCCTGCCATCCGTTCAGCATCTTTCTGGAGGCCAGTGTGCTGGCCCAATTGGTCATTTTAAAGCATGTTATTAGTTTTGTTAGGAATGGAGCCATGACAGGAGGCAGGATGGCTTCTTGCAGAGCRCTTCTGATCCGGGTCCATTAACCCTGATGCCGGTGCTCCTTGATATTGGTGACCTGGTCTCTGCTGGATCAGCACCAGCTTTGAAGTACTCCATTGTTTTTATGAGTTTTATTGCATTTTCTTCTCCACTCCTTCAGCTCTAATAACCGACTTCCAATCCTGTCTCAAAGGACCCTGCGTTTACTCAGAGGTGAAACTCTGATAAAGGTCCCCAACCCCTTGGAGAAAGCACCCTCACTATCAGGAGAATCTCAGTACCTCTCACCAGAGGCAACCTTTTTATTTTGTTTTATTAAACAGAGGATAGGAGCACAGTGACTGTGTAAGCAAAGAGAAAATTCTTCTCTCTGTTCATGCAAAGGCAGCTTTTGCTTCAAAGGGTCTTAGATGCTTTCTAACTGAGATAAACCCGAGTGACCATGGCCCGGAAGCGTGGACTCAGGTTGATCCAGATAGCAAGTTCTAATGTGGAAACGGTTCCATGAAGTTTTATAGTTACAGAAGGAAAACAAGTCGTAAGTCAAGGCGTTTTGACACAGCAGTAGCACCACGAGGGAGGCAGCTTACGGCAGAGCTAGGAAATAGCTGCTGGAGTTGTCAGGTGCTGTCTGCTGAGCAGAGCAGGAAGCTTAGCAGTGTGTTTGCAGAGCCCAGAAAGCTTCCCATAAGAAGGCCAGGAAGCCAGACATGGTGGTACAGGCCAGAACTCAGGAGGCAGAAGCAGAAAGGGCCCACAAGTTCAAGGCCAGCCTGGTCTGCATTGCAAGTCCTAGGCTGTGTGCTGTCCAACAGAAGGAGGGGGTGGGATACTAAAATTTACCCAATACATTTTGGCTCCAAATTTGCAACTTTTCTCTTCCCACAGTCCGGAAAGTTCTAATCAGTCAGTCAGCCTTGGAGGCTCCTTACCTTAGGTGTGGCTTCATTTCTGGGAACTCAGATTCCCACCTGTGATGAAAAAGTCTGGCAAGTCAGGTCCTATAGCCTGTTTAGAAATGCCTACTTTTAAGCTCCTTATTTATCATACCTAAAGAGACTCACTTGCCATAATTAAAGGACAAATAGTCTGATAAATTGGATGTCTATAATACTACTACAGTGACTTTTCTAAGTGCCAAGGATGCCATAAGCTATTCAATAAAATAGCTTTACTAGCTCATAAAAATATTTTATCTTTCTGTGTACTGTGTCATTCATTACAAAAACTGGACTGCAGGACTGGAAGGTGACTCATGGTTAAGAGCACTGACGCTGTAGCAGAGGGCCTGAGTTCAGTTCCTAGTTCCCAGCATGCGGCAGCTCACAACTGTAACTCTGGTAGCAGAAGATCCACACCCTCTTTGCATTTGAGGCAAAGCCCTCATATACATAAAATTAAAACTAAGTAATTTTTTAAAAAACTATTATCGACCTGGCGGTATGATATGAGTGTTAAACATTAAGCTGTCGGGATGGATATTGATATTTGGAGATCCTGGTCTGTTTTGGTGAGATCAACTGTGCTTATTCTCTAAGTCACAGGGGAAGTTACATTGTTGTCAAATGTAACTAGAAAACACTTTTGTTTGAGAAATAGTAGTACCTTTTCAGAGGCTTTAATCCAAGGAGAGCTCCAGGACTGTCCCTGTCGCGTCCTGGAGGTGTTGGGACTGGGGAAATGGAGCCCACAAGTAAGGCAGAACAAAGTTCACGTAATATCCAGCTTTATTCAAAGCATCAGACAGTTTATGCTCTGAGGGCAAAGAAAGGTCACCCAAGTAAAGCTCTCATGAGTTCGTGGTAAATACAATCATAAGGACATGTTTTCCCATAGAGGCATAGAAAGGATAGTTTACACATTTAATGGGATGACAYAGGCAAGCAGTAAAGAGTGATCTGAAGTAAACTCACTCCTCCACCTGGAAGGAGCATGGGCGTACATTCCAAGAACAATTGTATGTTTCAAAGAACCTGAGGTCACAAGACTCCTGTCTTGTTTTCTTGGGGTGTGCTCACAGCCCGCAGAATCTTCCTCACATGACTGCATGCCTGAACCATGTTCCAACAGTCACCAACGCGAACATTGGATGCTCAACAAAAACTCAGGTGAACAATTAAATATAGAAAATAAGATATAGAAATCATTAGAGAGACGGGTATTGTGGCTCTTGCCTACAGTCTTAGCCAATAAGGCAAGAGGGTAAGAGTTGTAGCTTTCTTTCTGCTATATAACAAGTTCAAGGCCAACCTGAGGTACATAAAACTCTATCTCAAAAGAAAAAAAAGAATCCCCGGATGCATGCTTTTGTTTTTGAAATGGCCTCTCATATACCCAAGCTGCCGAGCCCGTGGCCAGGGGCGCCCGTGACGGTCTGGTCCCTCACTTCACAGATGTGTGTTCCATACCTGCTGCTACCACTATCTTGTCGTCCTGTGAATTCAATATAGTGTGTGTGTCTACAAATCAGTATTGTGAAAAACTGTGTCCTCTGATTAACTCTCCATGTCCCAAACACCTGCCTGCCTGCTGGAGTTGCAGGTGTATGTGAACTGTGTCGTGTGGGTGCTGGGAACCAAACTTGGATCCTCTCTTTGTAGGAGTAGTCCTTGTTCTTAACCCCAAGCCCTCTCTCCAGCTTCTACAATTGAGTTCCCTTTGTCCTCCCAGTACAGTGGTTTCCTGGACTCTGTCACAGACTTCTCCACTTGCCTCACCCAGTACCCTTCTCTCCGCTGTGTGACCACTCCTGGGCCAGCTCTTTCTCAGAGTGCAGTTGCAGAGTCAGGCAGAGCACCTACAGTGGTGTTCTGACTGTAAGGAGTCACTCTGCAGGTATACCCACCACACGGTAGAGTAGTAGTCTTTGAAGCCAGAGGATTCTGCAAGTACTTAGATACTTCTGCAAAACAGGAAGCCAGAAACGGTGGCCTCCACCCATTGTCCCACCACCAGGCCAGCCTGGGATAAATATCTTCTCTCAAAAAAGAAAATAAAAACTAAAATTCGTACTTAGTTTCCTTGGGGTGGGGAGATGACTCAGTGGGTAAGAATACTTGTTGCGCAAATACAAAGCCCAGAGTTCAGATTCCCAGCCCCCACTTAAAGGGATGGGCATGGCCCCCAACACCTACAACCTTAGCACATAGAAGGATCACTGGGACTTGCTACCCAGCAGTCCCTTCTGAAAAGTGGTGAGTTCTAAGTTTGGTGAGAAGCCTTAGCTCAAGGGAGTGAGTCAGAGAGAAATACAACTGAATATTGTCCTTCAGCCTTCCTGAACAGCCGTGAGCATCGCTCCCATGCACATACACACATGCACAATACCACACACAGAGGCTTATACTCATATGTGTTTCCTTTACTACAAGTGTGCATTTTCACTTGTGAACACTCAGTCCCTCTTTACCCACATTAACGTGGGGAGGGAAATGGAGCTAGTAACTCCATCAGTGTGTCTGAATGTGCTGTATTCTCATGATTCACCTTAGTTGGGTCCTGAGTTCCTTTGAGACTGTGGAGGGAATAAAGRCCTTCTCCCACAAAATACATGCGCAGTTCAAACAAGTGTGTACCGTCAGCTGCAGAGGCTTCCCAGACCCTTAGAGGCTGGCTGTGGCTTGTAAGGACATAGGTCGCTAACCCTTCTCTGTTCCCAGCCAGCACATATAATTACCTCCAGGATGTATCACAGAGATTTTCTGTCTTGTTTTTCTGCCAGTCATAGCTGCTACATGTCAAAAGAGCCCTCATCAGTGACTTCCCCTCAGCTGCCCAGAGGCTCTAATCGGAAAGTTCAACTGATGCTGGGAATCAGGTTTCTAACTGATGAGTGTAAAGGCAAGCTCCGGTCCTCCAGATACTAGCGTGTAAGACTCTGACAGACTTCCTCATTATCCAACTCAGCCATCCTTACAAAATTAGCTAGAGTCCTCACCGATCACGCAGTATTTGCAAGAATTATATTCTTGGCATGTCCTTTGGTTTGAGAAATTATTACAGTGATTTATTTCCAGCCACTTCCTCCTTCCTGGACTTTATTTGCTGAAGTCTCAGTCTGTGATACCCAGTGGCACGTGGTTTCAAATCAGCACATGCACTGGAGTTACCACCTCACTACCACACACTGTTGGGGACCTTCAGCATGGCGGAGGCTGACCGCTATTTCCAACTGCCGTCTCTCACCACTGCGCATCCCTCTCTGTTCCCTCTAGCACAAAATGAGAATGTCTCAAATGATACTTTCCCAATGTAATAAAAAAAAAAAATCCTTTAAAAAATAGCTTAAGTGCCGGGCGTTGGTGGCGCATGCCTTTAATCCCAGCACTTGGGAGGCAGAGACAGGCGAATTTCTGAGTTCGAGGCCAGCCTGGTCTACAGAGTGAGTTCCAGGACAGCCGGAGCTACACAGAGAAACCCTGTCTCGAAAAACCAAAAAAAAAAAAAAAAAAAATAGCTTAAGTCAGTTGCTTACTTAATGAGGACTGTTATGTTCGAAGGACCTGAGAATTCATCGTGGGAGGATTTCTTTAGGAGATTTTGTTGGGAAGGCTGCTTTCATTTTAAGAAGTCCTGCACACTTTCCCAGCACAAAGGAGGCAGAGACGTGGCTCACTAGGATAGGCTAGCCAGCCCAATTCGCCAAAACAGTGAGACACCTACATCTCAGGCTTCCACACATGGGCACACAATGATGATGATGCAGTAAAACAGAGATTCTGTCAAAAGATTCTGATRGTATTAAACACAGTTGAATGCATGTGTTGGCTTGCCAATGTGCATTTCATATATAACTGTACTGACTGTATTAGTCAGGGTTCGTTAACAACTCTTAGAGTGAATCTCATCAGTCTAGAAAGGGGATATATTAGAATGACTAATAGGCTGTGGTCCAGCTAATCCAATAATGGCTARCCGAAAGGAGAGTCCAAGAATCCAGGAGTAGCTCAATCCACGGGGCTGGACGTCTCACCTGGTCTTTAACCTGAAATCCYGAGAGGTAGGCTCCAGAGCTAGTGAAGGAATGGACTTGGTAGAAAGGCAAGGGCAAGCAAGCAAAGAGCAAAATCTTCCTTCTAAGTTCTCACATAGGCTTCCAGCAGAAGGTGAGGCCCAGATTAGATTTGGGTTAAAGGTATGTCTTCCCACTTCAAGGTCTAGACTGAAGGCTTGTCTTCTCCCTTCTCAAAAGATCTGAAGGAAAGGCGAGTTCTCCTACCACAGAAATCCAGATTAGAAGTGGTCTTCCTACTTCAAATTAAGCAAAAATCCCTCACAGGTATGTCTTCCATTTCGGGTTTTAGTTAACTGCAAATGTAGTCAAGTTGACAACCAAGAGAAGCCATCACGCTGACACATGCTTCATTTGCTTTTCATTCAAAAAAAAATGTTTTAAACTGCTTATGTAAGAAAAGAGGCAGTTGAGGACCATCTCACTAGATTGAAAACAAACAGATGGAAGGAAAGGCTTCATGTTCAGGTAGTGTACGATTTTTTATCACTTTTGTTTGATCTGCTCCCCGGTCACCACCACAGTGTCATTCGAGGAGACAACTCTACTAGACCAAGAACCCTCTTTGAAGCTCTAAGGCTCTTCAGCAGAACAGTTATTGATAGCTATACTGTGAAGACTTCTTTGGGCAACTTCTTAAATGTGAGCAGACACATTAAATAGTTTAATTAGGGCTGGCAAGAAAGCTCAGTGGATCAGGATCCCTGCTGCCAGGCCTCATGAGCTGAGTTTAACCCTGTGCACAGTAGAAGGAGAGAATCAGCTCCTGCACACTGTCCTCTGACCTCCCCCCACACACACACACACATACACACATGCATGCTCCTGCATGTGTGCACACACTGCAAAATAATAAATGGGATTGAAATCTTTTTGGCAGTGGCTTATTAAGTATGAGGACGTAGATGGTGCTGTGGCCGTGAAAGGCCGTAAGCTCTGTGCAAAGCTGAATCCTGTATGCCAAGAAAGGGCCACCAAAACAGCACACAGTGACACGAAGAGAACAGAAAAACACAAAGCACAAGTGTCCTTAATGGCCACAGAAAAATAAAAGAAATTATTGTATTTATGAAACAAATTAAGGAAAAATCAACAAATGGACAGAAACTAATATTTTATAATGCCAAAATTAATAATTTAACAAGGAAAGAAAAGATAAGGAGAAAACCACCCAGAAAGGAAAAAAAAGTTTAGAAAGAAAAGATAGAAAAAGAAAAAGTAGCCCAAGAAAACAGCTCAGAATTGAAGAGCATCAAGCGCCCCAGTTGTAACTACTGGGTTAATCATGGAAGGTTAGGTCTTCCCCTGTTTACCAGGTGTGAGTCCATCAGCTTCTTGCCTTCATCCATCCTCAGTGCTCTCCTGTCTTCATTTCACCGTTTCTTCCCTTCTCAAACTGCCTCTGTGTGGCTGGACATCCATCCTGCTGCCTGCCYGTGCATGGTTCCTTGATGTCCCGGCCAGCTCTCTTCCATTCATATTCTCGCTCGTTTATTCATCCACATTTTCTCTCCTTCCTACCCCTCCTCAAACTTACTCCAGCACCCACTGGTCCTCATGCAGCTAAGAATAGTTCCTCCTCTCTTTTCTTTTGATCTTCCAGCTAGCCAGTTTACCTCCTTGTATTTCCTATTTTATAACTGAAGACATCAGTCTTGTATATGATAAGTCAGAAACTAGGAGTTGAGGGTGAAATATTATGATTCTCACATGCAACCAGTATGACCTCTCAAATCTTGGCAGCCTTCCCATTCCAAGCACTTGGGGATTCCTTTGAGGTCTCCAGGGATTGCACTCAGATTGTGGGACTTACACAGTACACACTTTTACCTACGAACCATTTCACCAGCCCCCTCCCTGTTTCTCTTTATGTGAAGACATTGCCAAGAGCCACTGATTGTCTGAGAAGGAAATGGCAGGGATTAACAGAAGTAAGCAAACACAAAAACAGATACTGAAGATAACCTTTCAAAAGCTCTGGTTAGTAGCTTCAGACTCGGGTGATACTGCAAATGTACATGAAGGCAGGACCCTGTGGGAAAGGAACGGGGAACAAAAAGCCACTGTTAGATGCTAAATGCATGCAACTACCATGCTGGGGAGATGGCTGACCCAACAAAGGCACTTGCTACCAAGCCTGATGAGGGAGAACTAACTCTTATAAGTTGTCCTCTGACCTCCACACATGTACTGTAGCACCCATGTGTCCACACAGATACATGTCACACATATACATAGTAAATAAATGAACATAATATTTAAAACTGCACATGGCTGCCAAATTAAAATAGTTCTGTACCTGAGAGGGAAGCTAAGCAGGGGAAAGCTTAATATTTTTGAGGGAAAAATGGCAAAAGGAAAACATGAGACTAATAAGATGTCAAGGGTTGGCCCAACATTGGGCTAACAGAGATCCCCGAAAACAAGGAAAGACAAAATGGAAGGGAAGTAATTACCAAAGAAATCATGAAAATGTATGAGGAAAAATGTTATTCACATGGAATGAGTGCTGAGTAGAATTTTGAGATATATGCTTCTAGATTATATAGGTACAGATAGATGTAGGTAATTATGAAGTTTTAGAATATTAGGTTAGTTAATGAAACCCTTAAAACAAAGGAAAGCTTTTCTTTTTTCATTTGTGGGTGTCTGTGTTGTGTGCCTGTGTGTTTGTATGTTTTCAGGTATTTGAAATACGTGGGAATGTACATTCATGTGTCTGCATGTGCATGTGATCAGAATTTTAATAGCATTAATATTTTAATGCTATTTGAAAAATGTTTCCTGGTCAGTATAATTTTAATATGAATGCTATAGTTTATATACAGTGTGTTTACAATTTGGCCATGGAAGTATTTTGCTAGGTTCTTGACTTAAAATACTATTTGCTAAAATTTCTACATATGCAATTCCCTTTTTTACCAGATGGGCATCTAAGGAAGTGTATAAAGTATATTTTCATTTCATAACTTCCCCTTCTAATTCCCTCACCTGAAGCCTCCTTCACAGGGCTAGCATAAGGGTTAAATGAGTCCAGGACACAGTACGTGCTAAGCAAAGACACATAGGAAGTATGTGGCTGTATTCATTCAGCACATGACTGTGTTCATTCTACTGAGTTATGTGTATTTATGAGAGCGATACTATAATTGGATTCATTTCCAGTCAGTCTGGTTAATGAAAATGCTAAGTGATTTCATTTAGGAAGAACAGTTGCTCCCTCATTTCATAACTGTTGTCTAATTTCAGTTTGAAAAAGAAAAACAGCATGATATTCGATCATTCTTCTTGCCCAAACCGAAAAAAAGACAGTTGGAAACACCCTGTGATGAATCAGAGGCATTCAAGGAGAAGATTACAGTGGCCCCGGACCCGGGGAAAATGGCTATAAGTGATGGCACTGCTGACAGAAATGGGCCTGAGCCTGAAGCTAAAAGGTTGAGGTCCCTGAGCACCAAGGACCACAGCAGTGCACTGGAGGAAAGACCATCCTTGCAAGCCAAAGCCACATCCATGGGAGGTGTCCATGAGATCAAGTCCCCACTGGCCTCTCCAGCCCTTCCTGAGAAGGGGTGGCAGTGTGGCTTCTGCACATTCCTCAATGACCCAGGCCTTTCCTACTGTGAGATGTGTGAGAACCCTCAGGGCAGAGCGGCTGAGTGCACGGGAAGTGAAGGTGAGCTTGGCAGGGAGGGCGCCCTGGCAGGCTCTAAAGACCACCCAGGCTTCCGGTTCTATTGTTACCAACTGCCTTGTGACTCATGAGGGCCTGCAGCCCTTAAAATAGAATAAGAATTGCACTGAGTAAAGACTGTAAATTCATCCCCCCGTGGAATGTGGATGGCTCCTGGTTCTGTTGAGAATGTATATTCTGAGTGTCACTGGCTTGGCATTAACTTGGCACAAATGGGCATTTCTGAATAATGTCAGCAGGATGTGAGCTCAGTGGGCAGGAGAAGCCCTGTTGCTATGGTAGCAAATGTGCTGCCCATCACAGACCTGCTGTTATAAAAGAAGTACATATTCTTGTTTTTAAGAAAATTAGATGGTTTTTATATTTAAATGGAATCATTTTGTAACTACTTGGCCTGCTCAGTATTCATTATGCCATATTTCTTGCTTGACAACTCATAAGTTCTTCTCAAGGTCTTWTTAAAAGAATCCAACAAGCACATACATACACAATAAAATACAATGTAACAGAAAAATATCAGAAATATTAGTATTCTCGCTGTTTTCAGTTCCAGAGAATATTTTTATGGCAATGAAAAATGCCACAGTATAGAAATAGACTATTTTAACAATGGTATAGTTTGTTCACAGTGGCTCTCCCGTATATTTTTTCTTCCAACAACTGACTCTAACCAGGACAGGAGTAAGAGAACTCTGATGTTACAATGTTCCCTCTCCTCTCAGTGTTAATCTGAGAGAAAATACATCAGTAGCTGAGTCTTTCCTCTCTCCCTTCTGAGAACTCTATCAAAACTGACAAGTGGCCATCTGGGGAGTTGTATTTGTTATGTGGGCACTTGTTCTCTGAAACTAAACTAGAACCACACACTCTCTCCATGTGATGTCCTTGCCACAGTTAACGTGACCCCCTGCAATCCCTGCTGGTGCAATCAAAATAAAGCAACTTGTAACGTCAGCTCACAGCAAGAGTAGAAAGTGACTAGCTTAGAAAAAAAATCCTCGCTTATTATGTGTTCGATAGTTCTCATTTTTCCCTTTCGATGCCAGGAGCAACTGTGAAAGTTTCTAGACCTATAATTGAATAAGCAGCCTGCCAGGAAATTTGAAAAAATAAACTCCAGTTGTGAGCATGAAGTAGTCTGCTTAGAGAAAAGATAAGAATTTCAAGTAACAGCGCATTTCAACATTACAGTGGTCAATTTTACAGTGTTACAATTGGCATAATGCTCTCTACCTTGGTTGATTTGTATCCCCAAGGTATTAAAGGGCAGAATTCATACTAATTAAAATGTTAATATTGCTTTCTTGAAACACTTGAAGAAACAGTAGAATCCAAAAGCATCAAAGGAGCCATGTAGGATGTGGCTGTTTGCGAAAGCTGCTAGCTCAGGCCTTTGCGACTTTGAAATAGATAGGGCGTAGTATCCACTGAATGATAATATTTAACAGCTAACAGCTGAAATTGCCCAACTTTGTATCTCTGACCTGAATGCCAGAGTGGTTTTATCCAATGTAACCCACAAAACATTTCTGCTTTGGTCCCCAGTGGGATCCTCAAGGTTAACACGTTCCAGCTAGAATTCTTAGGGCCAAAGAGATAGCTTATTCAGCTTCTTGCTGCATAAGCATTAGGAGGCAAGTTTGAGGCTTGGCGCTGCCTCTAATCCCAGCAGTTGGGAGTCAGAGGCAGGTGGATCTCTGAGCTTGGTCTACAGAGTCAGCCAAGGCAGCTCGGGCTACACAGAGAAACTGGGTCTTAGTGGTGGGGGTTGGGGTTGGGGGGGACACAAGTTTGAATCTTCGCACCCACATAGAAGCCAGGCACAGCACACGTCCCCACCCTGGGAATGTTGAGACAGACAGGTTTCTGGAACTTACCAGCTGGCTAGCCAGCAAAACCAAATCAGTTAGCTCTGGGTTCAATGAGAGACCCAAAAAGACACCAGATATCAACCTTTGGTGTGCAGGCTTGTCTGGGTGAGACTTCTAGAGGACCCAGATTCCCATCACCCACATGGCTTTAACTGCAGTCCCAGAGGATACGTTACCATCTTCTGGCCTCCATGAACCCTGTACACAAATGGTGCAAAGACATAGATGCAGGTAAAATATCATATGCATTAAATGAAAATCAATTTAAAAATTAGAAAACAAACCTCAATAGTATCCTTGATCTCCTCCCCTCCCCTCAACTGTTTAACTCGGAATCCCTATACCAAGGCCTAGGCCTGCTGCTGCCCTTGAAAGATATTAGCAGCTCCATCAAGACCCAGTAGCACCCTCCACAATAGCCCTTTGGAGTCTTTACATGCAGAACAGTCAGAATCACCCTTTAATAATGGCCATCAGCTGGGCACAGCTGCATATGCCTTTAATCATAGCTGCTCTCCCTGCCTCCAGTTCTCTCCTCTCTCCTCATCTGTAGATACATTCTTTGGTTTTTTTACATTTTTATGTATCGGTGCATCTTAGAAGGGAACCTTCAGGAGGCAAGCTAAACAGTCCCTTCCTGATAACTGTTTTATAAGTTGGAATAAACATTGTTAACTTTATTTTTTTTTAATGAAATTGAGCTGTGACATTATAATCTATGCTTGTTACATTTAAATAGTTGTATTTTTGTAATTCCAGCTGGCCTCAACCATAGTATTCAGTCTAACAACAAAAATGATGAAGCTGCTTCTCAGAACTGCACCTCCGAAAATGATCAAGCTAGTTCGGGCTGTGTAAAACAACTCTCTGAACAGTCGGGAGCTGAGCAGTCGGCTAATAACGAGGAAGAAACATTGAAAGGTGAGGGGCAGACAGACTGCCATCTCAGGCAGGGATTGGTACGTCCTGCTTCCGTCTCTAGTGCTCAGATAATATCTGTGGGATAGGGATGTGGCTGACTTGATACAGTGTTCTTAGCTATCATGCCTGAGTCTACTGCTTCAGTCTACTATAGGAACCAGTTGTGGTGGCAAAAGCTTGTAATTCCAGCACTCAGGAGGAAGAGGCAGGAAGATTTCGAGTTCAAGATCATCCTTGGTTACACAGTGAATCTGACGGCAGCCTGGGCTTTATGAGACCCTGTTTCAAAACTAACCAACTAAATAAATAAGTACCATATACCTTAATACATAATGCTATTGCTAAGTTTGTGATTGATGCTTTATCCCAATTGCCTTCTGTGTTAAAGCACCCACCTTTCTCAGAACCATCTTTAAGCACCAGATGGCTCTCTGCTGGAGTCAACACCATATAGCTTCACAACCAGTAAATTGCTATGGCCACCAAAATGTTGCCCTGCCCAACCGGAGCAAGCTCATTGACAGGGAGAGCATCAGGTCACAGGAATGAGACTGAGAGAGAGGCAACAGCCACGTAACTCCAGTCTGCTTTACAGTGAAGGCTCTCAGACGGATGCCCTCAATCTGCTTTTTTTAAGAAACAAGGAACATAGTTTCAGGGCTCTCTGCTCCGGGCTGAGGAGATGGTTCAGTAGGTACAGTGCCTGTCCTGTAAGTGTGGGCTCAGGAGTTTGAGCCCCACCACCCATATGCAGAACTAGATGTGACACGCACACCTGWGAACCCAGCATTCAGGCACAGACACACACATTCTACACAGATACAGAGACCAAAAGATACTGAGACCAGATGGATCCGCCTTGGTGCTGAGGCTGTACTTGTTTATTGCGTGTTCATGTTTGCGTTGCTTACAGCTATGGCGGTCACTAAGTGGCAGCCTGTAACTATACATGGGCCAGCTGGCAAGATACTATGAGGAAAATGGGATTCTTTTCTTTTTTTGACCTACTTAGTAACATGCAAGTTGGTGTACATCTTAAAACCATCCCGGATTGTTAGATGAGCCCCCTACGAACATTCTGTGTTAACTGCTGTTAACACTGATATAACTTGGAATAAGATTCATAGCTTCAAAATGAAATGTTCATTTATGGCTCAGTGGTTAAGAGCACCGACTGCTCTTCCAGAGGTCCTGAGTTCAATTCCCAGCAACCACATGGTGGCTCACAACCATCTGTAATGGGATCTGATGCCCACTTCTGGTGTGTCTGAAGACAGCTACAGTGTACTTATATAAATCTTTAAAAAAAAACAAAAAAAACCTAACTGGCAGTGGTGGCGCACACCTTTAATCCCAGCACTCAGGAGGCAGAGGTAGGTGGATCTCTGAGTTTGGGGCCAGTTTGTGGTGTACACAGGGAAACCCTATCTCAAAACAAAACAAAAGGGGGGGGTATTTTTAAACCTAAGATGGTTTCTCTTTTCTTTTCTCCTCAGCCTTCCCTTTCTTCCCTCAGAATCTTCCCAAAAAGGTGTTAGAGTACATGCGGCCTGGATCTGATTTCATAGCCTTTAAATAACCAGGCCCGTCAGCAGTCAGGGGGCTGTCTTCTTGTGTGTCTCTAGTTTCTTTGTCCCTACTGCAAGCCTAATCCCCAAGGCCATCGAAGCCTATGGCCTGGAGTGGCTTACACTCAGTCAACTAATCTGAGAATTGCTGTTGGACAGTTGTCATCAACTGCGCTAGGAAATGGTGGGTGCTAGCTGGGCACTGGCTCCTTGATACAGAGCTGAGAGCCTGGTCCTACAGATAAGAGCCAGGGAAGTGGCTCATTTGGTGCAGTGCTTTGCTAGCTAGCATAAAGCCTGGTTCAGAGCGAAACGAACATGAACCAGGTGTGGTGGTACACACTGAGACTGGAGGCAGGAGGACAGACGTTCAAGGTTCTCAGCTGTGCAGCGAATCCAAGGTCAGCCTGGGCTACAGAAAACCCTATCTGTAAAAACCAGAGCTTACGCCCAGCAAGTAGGTAGCTAAAGACCCTTGCCACCAACTCTGACTCATGAGTTTGACCCACATAGTGTAATGTCCTCTGACCTACACACACACACACACACACACACACACACACACACGCACACCTACTTTAATAAGCCCACACAACCTGCACATCTGTATCACCCTCATCCATTGCAGACACACTAGCATTTTCCTTGTGCCTGTCCCTGCTTCTTTCTTTCTGAGCTCTCAGCTCCTCAGCCTGAACACATCTGAGAGATACATTACATATCTTTCCAACAAACATGGATTTCCATGAGAAACCAACAAAAAGAAGGTATTTTTTTCCTTTCTATTCCCTCTTTTAGAGCCAGACAGAGACATGCTGTTCTGGAGCTGCAGTTCCATTCTAACTAGAAACCTGCAGACTGGGAGGGTCACTGTGTCAGCAACAGCTTCATCTATTAGTCTCAAACGATCAAATTATGCTTCGTGGAAATACTGAAGAGGTTGTGTTCCCATAATGCAGCTCTCAGCCCCCAAGAAGTATCAGCTACTATGGCACTGACCTTATAAATATCTTTCATCAAAGAACGGCTTCTATCTTTACACATTAATGCATAGTTCTTCAAATATGAAGACACACTGATTACAAAGCGCTCTTCTGACCAAGGTCTGCAGACACCTCTCATTAAACGGTGACACAGTACCCTAGCCAAAGCCCAGCACGCCACCTGTGGCTGTGAGTTTTGTTTGCCCCGAGAGGTCCAGACCAGCAGTGTCTTTGGCCTCCAGCTGTTTGTTCAGTGTATAATATCAAACATGCACATGTCCACAAACCAAACATAAGGCAGCTTCCTTGTGAGAGAGGTCAGTCATTCTTCTGGGAATTTACTTCTTCGGTTTGAAACCTGTGTTCTCTTGTTCTGTAACCTGTTTTTTTTTTATACTTATTTCTCCTTTTGATCACAGAACATACTAAAAAAATAGCTTTTAATTTTATTATTATTGTTGTTATTATTCTTTTGTGTGTGTGATGGCCGAGGGGCATCTGTGTATCATGGCGCATGCGTGGAAGCTAGATGACGACTTGGCGGCATTGGTTCTTTCCTTCCATCATTACRGAGGTTTCAGGGATTGAACTCAGGTCAGCAGACTTGCATAGCCATCTCCACAGCCCCATACCGAAAAGTTTGCAGAAGTCTTGGAGTTAAGTAAATTCAGTACATATAATAGCGTCACATGTCCATCATGTGTGGCTTTGAGTGACAGTATTGTAGCCATGACTGAGCTCACATGGGGTCAGACAGCAACTTGACAGCCACCAGCTTGCGGTAATGATTGCGGCACGCCTTTGTTATCACCGGACACCAGACACTCATTCCAGAGATGGTTTTTAGTCCTTAACTCTCAGTTTGTACAAACTAGGACTTTCCACTGGGACAGTTCCATGTGCGTATCGTGCCCTGACCATGTTTGCCTTTCACTTTCATTCCCTAGTTCTCGGGGTGTCTTGTTTCTTTTTTTTGTTTGTTTGTTTGTTTTTGTTTCTTTTTCATTTATAGAAATAAGTCACAAACTGGATTTGTAAAGTAGCCAGGGCCTAGACTAGAAAACTAGTATGTTGATGATATTGCCTAGTAGAGTGGCAAGCAGAGATGGCCGGTGACCAAGAGTGACCTGACTTTGGTTCCTAGCACCCAAGCCAGGTGGCTCACAATCATCTGTAACTCGACTTCAGGATCTAGTGCTCTCCAGCCTCTGCTGGCATCTGCATGAACACAGTGCACACAAATTCACACCTGTACATACATATACATAAATAAAAACAATAAACTCATCTTAACAGTACAAACACTGGAGCCCCTCTTACTCTTGAGCAAGTTTATGTGCAGAGATTCCTCCGGTTAAAATGTGCTTTTTATTTGTGAGAGATGCTCTCAGGACAGTAGTTAGCATGGTTCCTGGGCCAGATGTGTTTAGAAGGCATTAATTGCATTCATTATTTAACCTGTGTTTTTGAGGGGTTAGATTTTAGGGTTTAGTAGTCCTGGGGTTCCAACCCGGGGTCTTTGGGCATGCTAGACAAGTGCCCCCTACCACTCAGCTACTGTTCAGCCTATTTGACTCTAGCTATTATGTAGACTTGCTTCTGTAATTTTTGTCTCTCCTGAAGAATTCTGGGTGAAGACACTACTAAGAAAATACTTGTAAGTAGTGATGAGGAAATCAGCATGTCTGACCATCTCCTTGTGGGTAAGACAGCAGGCACACCAGCGGCACTCAGCAAAGCTGCCCTGATGCGGACACTCAGACAGGGACTGTTTAGTCCCAGCTGCAATATGTTCAGCACCGAGGGGAGTCTCGAAGCCCGTCAAGTCTGGTAATGACTTCTGGGGTTAGGGAAGGCTCCCTCCTGACTAACTGATATCTTTTCAGCTGAGTCTGAATCTCTTTGCTTCTTGTTCAGTCATTAGCAAAGAAATCCCCAGTTTCAGTGTATGCTGATGCTCTTAGAAGACCTACCTTGGGAGTTATTTATTTCAAGTCTAGACAGGAATTGCTGATCAAGT
>BDUI01001089.1:60750-73438 GCA_002335545.1 Apodemus speciosus
AGTTTGGGTGAGTCCCTCCTCCCAGCCTCCTGCTTCAGTTCCAAGAATTGATCTGGCTGTTCATTGGGTGTTGACTCCATTGCTCAGGCAGCTGGGTGGGTCA
Source organism: Apodemus speciosus (assembly GCA_002335545.1). NCBI lineage: Eukaryota > Metazoa > Chordata > Mammalia > Rodentia > Muridae > Apodemus > Apodemus speciosus. The sequence goes on from BDUI01001089.1 coordinate 60,854, forward strand.
CCTGCTTAATTCAGGAATTCGTAGATCTGGAGGAAGTTCACCTTCACTCTGAGCACTCCACCSTAGGTGGAGCAGGATCCTGAATAGCACAGGAATCTCTGCTCAACCAAGGCTGGGAGAGGAAGTTCACCTTGATAAATGTCAAGTTCCTACCATGTGGCATAACACACAGTTATGGCTCTGTACAGGGCAGGAACTTTGAGGCAGGATCTGATGCAGAGACCATTGAGAGGTGCTGTTTACTGGACTGCTTCCCCTGGCTTGCTCAGCTTGCTTTCTTACAGAACCCAGTACTACTAACCCAGCGATGGCACCACCCACAGTGGRTTGGGTCCTCCCCCCTTGATAACYAATTGATAAAATATTTTACAACTTGATCTCATGGAGGCATTTCCTCAAGGYAGGCTTCTTTTTCTGTGATAACTCCAGCTGTGTTAACTTGACACACAAAATCAGCCAGTACAGTGATGCTTCAAGRCTTGACAGTATTACTGATGCTATGGTGTGATTCCAGACAGGAATCTAGCAAGGCTGCCCTTCAAAAGGCCCAACAAACAGCTGARAGAGTCAGATGCAGATACTTGCACCCAACCAATGGACAGAAGCTGAGAAAGCCTRTGGTTGAATTAGGGAAAGGCTAGAAGGAACTGAGGAGGAGGGTGACCCCATAGGAAGACCAGCAGTCTCAAGTAACCTGGACATCCTGAGATCTCTCAGACAATGATCCTCAACCAGCCAGCATACACTAGCTGGTAATAGATTCCTGGCACATATACAGCAGACAACTCCCTGGTCTGGCCACAGTGAGTGAAGATGCACCTTAACCCTGGAAAGATTTGAGGCCCCAGAGAATAGGAAGGCCTGGTGGGGTCTGGTAGGAGTGAGGGGTGGGGACCTCCTCATGAAGAATGGAGAGGAGAAACGGAATAAAGAACTGTCAGAGTTCAGACCAGGAGGGAGATAATGACTGAACTTTTAAAAAGATTAATAATAATAATAATAATAATAATAATAATAATAATAATAATAATAATAATAAAAAGAAGAAGTTATCAGAAGATGGATAAATCTCACATGATCATTGTTAGGAGTCTGTCTAAGCTCCACCCCACAATTACCTAGCGACAGCCAGATATGCCCCTCCCTACCTTTACCTGGCAACAGCCCGGTAGGCCTGGCCTACTATAAAAAGGGCTGCTCTGCCCCTCCTCTCTCTCTTACTCTTCTTGTTTATTGCCTTGCTTGATTACCTTTTTTTTTTTTTAAATCTAAGAACTGACCATATTCTGTGTATTTACCTAGACTGACATAAACACAGACTGGGAAATAATAAAGGTGCCTCAGACTCAGTACTGGCTGGAGTCATGTTATAATGTCTAATTGTCTTTTTCTTTTCAGTCCTTACTTCYTCCATTGAGACCTTGTTGATTGAGCTTGCTTGGTCACAGGGTGAGCATACATCATCGGCTGGAGATGAGGTACTTGGAATGCTTCATTTTCTTGAAGAGGAATTCCAAGTGCTTTCTGGACATGTCCTTAATAAGGAGAGAGGAACTTTCTCTCCTTATTAACCTGTAACATAGCCACCAGTCTNAAGACAGGGTTTCTCTGTGTGGCCCTGGCTGTCCTGGAACTCGCTCTGTAGACCAGGCTGGCCTCAAACTCAGAAATCCGCCTGCCTCTGCCTCCCAAGTTCTTGGATTATAGGCGTGCGCCACCACTGCCCGGCTTTCTAATTTTTATCTAATCAACTTGGGAGTTTCCCAGAGAAGCCTGATATTTAGTAAGGATTCTGTTCTATCACTCTGTGACGGTCCCTTCACCCTGTAAGGTAGCAAAACCAGGAAGAGCCCACAGTGCTCTGAGGCTGAGGAGATATGTGACCCAGTGGGGTGAGGGGCTTTTTTTAGTTTGAGCATTTCAAGTATGTCTCATTGTCCCGAGTCCGATGTCTGGAAGTGTTTATTGCGGAAGCACCTCAGTATGACTTAGAGGCTGCTTGTGTCAGGTTAATCTTGGTAGCGTGGCTGACCTATGTGGTACCGACCATACATTTCGTCTCCCACTGAACACCAGCGCTGAGCCCTCCTACAGAGCAGTGACATTACAGATTACTGTGYGGTATTTTGTTCAATTGTAGAAAGCTCGACGGAGCCTGCGTCCCATCTCTGAATCCCTGCCCAGCTGACCTCGCCGCTGAGCCCTCCCCGTCCAAAGGCTACATTCAGGCTGTGGATAAGGAWGGAAGGCCACTCTGCCTCCGCTGCCAGCATCCCACGTGCCAGCCCGAGCAAGGAGCCAAAACCAGCGCCTGGGACTCACGGTTCTGCTCCCTGAAATGTCAGGAGGAGTTCTGGATCCGGTCCAATAACAGTTACCTGAGAGCCCAGGTGTTTGCAGTGGAACATGGTGTGTGTCAGCTGTGTGGTGTGAATGCACAGGAGCTCTTTCTGCGGATGAGGGACGCCCCTAAAAGTCAGAGGAAGAGTCTCCTCGGCTCCGCCTGGACTGCCAAACTCCCACTGGAGCAGGTGTGTTGTGACGTGTATCTGGGCAGTGGTTCAGCCAGCGTTCCCTGCCGACTGACCCTGTTCAGTACACAGGGCTAGAGAGAATGCCGGTGGTGCTGCTGGCGTCCATCTGTCTCTAGYTTCATTCAGTCAGTTCTCTGTTCTATCTCATGAGCAAAGATAGCCTGGCTCTCTCCGTCCTGCTCCAGTCTCCCTCCCTCCCTCGCTCCCTCTCCTTTCTTTCCTCTTCTCCCCCCCTCCTCCCCTCCCCTCCTCTTCCCTCTCCTCCTCTCCCCTTTCCTCCCTCCTTCTTTCCTGCTTCCTCCTCCCTTCTGTCTCTCTAACCCTGCCTCTCTCTCACTCTGATTCTCCCCTCCCTGTGATCACAGTGCAAATGACAACAGCCAAGAGAATTTTACAATTCCTCCATTATCCTAAGTGCACACTTGCTTCCCAGGATTGTCTCACTTATTTTGTTCAAATTAGGATGAAGACGTGTCTCCATCATGTTGTGATACCCTTCTGCTCCCTTCAGTCTCCAACACCCCCTCCCTTCTTATACAATTGATTTGGGAAAGAAACGAGATCATTTCCTTCCTTCTGTGTCTCTCTGTGTCCACGGCTGTTCTCTGACTTGTTTCGGGGCCCGACAGCTTCCTGTAATGGCTGTGCGGTCTAGAGCTGTGCTCGGATTCTGCTCTCTGCTTTAAGAGGATTCAGTGGTGGTGCCTGACTGCAAACAGGCGCTGAGCAGCTCCCAGATCTGCTCCTAGTATGTTAGCATCTTAGACGGGGTGCAAGGGGGTGTCTTAGTGAGGATGTCTACTGCTGTGAAGAGATACCACGAGCGCGGCAACTCTCATAAAGGAAGATATTTCATTTTCCCTGACTTGCAGGTCAGAGGGTTTAATCTGTCATCATGGTAGGAAACCTGGTAGCACACAGGCAGACACGGTGCTGCAGAAGGAGCTAAGAGTTCTGCATCTGATCCGCAGGCAGCAGAAGCGACTGTGTGCCACCCTGGGCATAGGTAGAGCATATGAGACCTCGAGGCCTGTAAGCACAGTGGCACACTTCCTCCAGCCAGGCCACGCCCACTCCAACAAGCCTGTACCTCCTCAGAGTGCCACTCCCCGGCCAAGCTTTCAAACCCTTGAGACTGGGGAGGGATTTGATCCCTATTCAGATCACCACCGGGATAACCCCGACGAAGCTTACAGTGGAAGGGCTGTGGGGTCGTCCCCGACGAGGCTCACAGTGGAAGGGCCGTGTGGCTGTCCCCGACGAGGCTCACAGTGGAAGGGCTGTGTGGCCGCTCCATTATAAGACCCGGTGCTGATAAAGCAGCTCGGGGCTAATCATTGTTCCTGCCTAACGTCAGCTTGTCAGCGTCCTCTCAGCTTCCCAAAGCTCAGACAGCTGTGACCTTCTTAGGGAAGCCATTTAGTTTCCAACTTAAAGAAAATGTTTAATTTTGTCATGTGCTTAATCAAAAACAGGTCTTCAAGTAATCCCTGCCTGCTCATATATTAGATGACTTCCTGTCAGCTAAACAAAGTGTGTATTTTTAGCCACGTGCCTTTAGTTCCAGCACTCAGGAGGCAAGGGCAAGCGTGTCTCTGCAAGTTTGTAGCCTGCCTAGTCTACACAGTGAGCTCCAGGACAGCCAGCTACACAGTTAGACCCTAACCATAGATCGGTAGATAGATAGATAGATAGATAGATAGATAGATAGATAGATAGATAGATAGATAGATAGATAGACAGACAGAAAAATAAATAAAGATATAATTTTTGAATAAATTACATATTTTAATTTACCTGCTACATTATAATAGAACTAGCTAACAATCATTTGTAGGAGATGAATTAGTATATCTCTCGGCTATAGAGAAGTACCTTTTTTCTCTAATGGTCTTCCTGAGTTATCCCTTGCCCTAGTTGATGATGACGTGCCCTTGAGAGGAGTCAGGCAAGCTCCCACTCCTGGGCACTGCAGGCCTCCTGAAGATGCGCACCGAAATGACCCAGGGTCTTCTGAAAGTGACCTGTCTAGGACTAGCTGTCACAGGTTAGGTGTGGCACCCAGGGGTGCCAAGGGAAGATGCCTCAACACCAGGCTCAAACTGCTCAAACTGAGTGAACAGGGTCTGTCTGTCACGAGGCCGCCAGCCTGTGAGAGCTGGCCCCCAGGGCATCTACTACACATTACCAGGAACAATAAAGTCTTTTGGACCATTGAGCCTGTCATTTAAAGCTGTTCAGAGGGAAAAAACCTGGCTGCAAAAGGCACATCTGAGTGGATTTTTTTTCTAAGAATATGCCATTTAGAATGACATTTGCAGTTGCCTCTAAAACTCAGTCTGTATCTTCTAACGGAAAGCCCGAAGGGCAGTATACAAGAGAAACGGGCAGTGACAGGTCAGCGGATCAGGTTCCCTACCCCAGCTGGCTGTGGGCACTACTCAGGAGTCACACATTCGCCAGTCACTGGCCCATCCCAGAGTCCTACACGCTCTCTTAAAAGTGCTTTACTCATGTCCAGTTTGGCTAGCACCATTTACCAAGTAGGTTGCCTTTTTTCCCCAGGGGTCCATGGCTGTGTGGGTCTGTTTGGGGTTCTCTGTTTTGCTCCGTGGCTGTGAGGGTCTGTTTGGGGTTCTCTGTTGTGCTCTGTGGCTGTGAGGGTCTGTTTGGGGTTCTCTGTTGGTCTATGTGTCTATTTTGTATCAGCACCCTACTGTCTGTCACTTTGAGGTCTCTCCATGTTTCTGCTTTAGGGTTGAAATAATCATGGGTTCCTATAGCCAGCATTCATGAAATCAACTCTCATTTCTTTCTTATCCAAGATTAAAAAGATAAAAACTAGCTTTCATACTAATCTCTGATGTTTAAACAGCTTCAGTACCCCTCCGGTACACTGACTGTACTAACTCAGGTAATGTTCAGATGCATCTCATTATAGCACAGGGCATCCCTGGCTGAGTGGGTATGTAGGCCGGCCTAGACACTGGCTGTTTTAAGTAGCTACCATTGTTTATTTCAAACATGCAAGGTACAGCAATTCATCGTGGAGATTTCATGCCACGCCAGTCTATGCAACCTGGGAAATTGGTAAATAACAACTTCTGGCCAGCACTGGGGATGCACCTCAGTTGGTAGAGGGCTTGCCTGGCACACACAAGAGCCTGGCTTCCATCCCCTGCATGTATGACCCTAGCGTGGTGCTGCAGGCTGTAACCCCAGCGCTTGGGAGGGAGTCGAAGATCAAGAGTTCAAAGTCACCCTTGGCTGTGTGATGAGTTTGGTCGAAGGCTGGGATACAGGAGATCTAGCCTACCATTGATGGAGGGACAAACGCATTTAGGCCAGCAATGGATGGTTATTTAATAACTAATACTGAGAATAATATGTAAGACAACCTAAAGGGTCACAACCAACCAATTTCCCGCAGTCTGTCGGGAGCACAGGTATCTTATACTTGGTTCGTCAGGTTTTCAGAATGTGTTAGGCAGCATGGGGAAAACTCTTTTAGACACACATTTTATTGCTTTCAGATTGCTAACTTAGAGGGTTTTGTTTCTTTTTAGCCCACAACAATAGCTATAAAAAGCCATCCTAATGTGTTTCTCCCTGTGATTTTGCTGAGGGAGGGGTTTCCCAGCACAGCCCAAGGTTCCCAGGGCAGATCTGGAAAGTTGCTGATAGTGCGTTCTTACTGCAGCTCAATGAGATGCTGAGGAGCCCAGGAGAAGGCCACTTCTGGCAGGTGGACCACATCAGGCCGGTGTATGAGGGAGGTGGACAGTGCTCCCTGGAGAACCTGCAGACTCTCTGCACGGTGTGTCACAAGGAGGTCAGTGACACTCACACATATGCCAATCCAGGCAGCCCTGGGGAGGACGGTACACGGGTGGTGGAGACCGAGCACGCGCATGTGCCCATCGGGAGCAGAATGGCGTGGGGTGTCCCTCATCACTCCTGACACCTGGCTCTGAGGAACGCCATAGTCACAGAGGAGAGGGTGGCTGCTACCCTCTTCCTTCATTCTCTGGACTAAGGATGGGGCGCAGTGGGGAGAACCCTCACTTAACATGCACGAGGCGCTGGTTACACCCCGGCACCGCACAAACTGGTGTGTTGATGCCCTTGGGAACTGGAGGCAGAGGATCAAGAGGTCATGCCAGCTGGGTGTGGTAGTGTAGCACCCGAGGCAGGGGGAGCTCGGGTTCCAGGCCGTTCTGAGCCACAGTGAGCGTGGGGCTGGCTCTCCAGGACTGTAGAAGCCACCAGTGAGAAGAATCCCATCTTCTCTGTGTTCGTCGGATTCCCATGAAAATTGTTATTTGGACTTAGCAGAAGAATCTGGTTCTGTCACATTTGATTTTCTACAGTGTCTTATGTGTTGAGTTGGGAATGAATTTTCTGGATCCAGAAAATAAGAAGTAAACCAATTTTACCGACTGAATACTGGGAGTTTTAAGATGTATATAAATACCTACTTAGATGCTGAGATTCGTGGCTTCTCCTAGTTCCCACTTAGATGATTCATGGTTTTCTGGATAGTGAGACATTCTCCACAAGAGGTTTTCTTATAACTGACACCAGTAAACCTAGGATCTCAGGACCCTTCCTGTGGGTAAGCACTGCATATATGGATAATGTGCAGTTTTCCAGACTCCAGCACAAAGCTTTCTCCCTACCCATGGTGCCTGTGTTCATTCCTAGAGAACTGCCCGGCAAGCCAAGGAAAGAAGTCAGGTGAGACGATGCTCTCTGGCAACAAAGCATGGATCAGACATCACTCGGTTCCTGGTGAAGAAGTAAGGCGAGACATAACAGAAGCAAAAAAGCCTGCAGGTAGAAGGAGTTGTCACGATTCGTCTTCATGTTTGTCTGGTATTTTAAGAATGGGAAGTTTTTAAACATAAGCCAATAACTGAAATTTAGATTTTTGCCAATCTCTCTCAGTGTTACATACTTAACAGAAACTGAGGGATGATGGGAAGTTTCTGGGGTCTTACTGACTCACAAAGATTGTCAATTATGTTTCAGCAAGATTTTGTTCCACTTTTTCCCCCTTATACACCTAAATCACTGCATGACTCATAAATAGTGTGGGACAGATATGCATCCACAAACCTGACCGCTCTTGGTTACTCTTGGCTCTGGACTGTGTAGTATAAATGGAACATCCCAGAACAATCAGGGACATTTTGGAGACAAGCCATCATTATTAAGGAATTATTAAGGTTCGGGTACATGTTTGGGGCGCTGCCTCCTCACTTGATTTCCGGGCCAGCCGTCTTTATTGGAAAGCTGCCTCTGTAAATGAACTGGCTGTAAGCATGCCTGTGTCTGCAGACCTGGTGCGCGCTGGGTCTCCGTGAGCACAGGTGGGAGGCCGCACACCGCGCAGCCTCGCTGCCGTTTTTCTCTTTGCTCCCTTGTTTCCTTTCAGTTTGTTTTTAATGTATAGAATCGGGCTAATTGTCAAAACAGGCTTTGTCTCCTCATCATCATTTCCTGGTTTTAAAATCCTGGTAGTATCTTGATTTGTTCTGTTCTTTAAATAAACTTGATTTGTTTTAATTACGTGTACTTGTGTCCCTGTGGGGGGCGCAGGGGAGATGTGCAGTTGCCCGAAGTGAGCAGAACAGATACTATATCTTCCAGACTTGGCATCACAGCAGCTGAGCCATTCAGCACAGTGCTACAAACTGGACTCCTAACCACTAGACCATCTCTCCAWCTTCAAATCCTATTTTATTAAGTTTATTTCTGGTACCTCATTTAATAAGAAGGATGACCAATGAAYTGCCGTGGCACRCGCCTTTAATCCCTGCACTCAGGAGGCAGAGGCAGATGGATCTTTATGAGTCTGGGGCCAGCCTGGTCTACAGAGTGAGTTCTATAGGTCAGGCAAGGCCATTTGGTAAGACCCTGTCTCCACAATAAAGTGACAGTGGGGTTGGGAGGTGGCTCAGTTGATGAGCTGCTGGTGACACAGCATGATAGCTTGAGTCTGAGCCACAGAACCTGTGTAAAAACCTAGGTGTGGTGGCAGGCCTGTGACCCCAGTACCAAGTAGCCAGAAACAGAAGGATCCCTGGGGCTCCCTGGCCAACAGTCCAGGGAGGAGGTAAGCTTCCGGATTAGTGAGAGACTATCTCAGAAATAAGGTAGTGAGCAATCAAGGCAGACACCTGATAGCAACATCTGGCCTCCACGTGCATGTTCTACGCACACATACACACACACACAGGCACATAGTAGTGATACAATTCACTACATAAAAACAATCAGAAGGTTAAACGTGCTTCAGACACAGTGGTACCATTAACGAGGCATGTGCGAATGATGGTCTGGAGAGATGGTTCAGTGGGAAGAGCAATAGCAAGCGAATGGTCCACAGCCACACACACACACACACACACACACACACACACACAAAACACCCACACATACAAGAATAAAGTAAATTTGAAAAAAATTTTAAGTAACCTTTAAAAAAAAAAAGAAAATAGGTATAATGACAGGAAAGGGAGAGAAACCATTCCGGCCTTGTCCCCTGAAGGAATTGTGACGATCAAAAGAACATCACGCTCAGATCCAATTACATCCCCAAAGGCTCCCGTCTGTGCACACACTGGGATACAAACCGTGTAAAGTGCTTCCTTTAAGCACTTTACAATTTTAGTTAGCAGCTCAGCTCGTAGTTGCACGTTCTTTTTAGAAGCCTTACGCGTCATGAGCTTGCCTTGCAGGGCATCGAGTCTAGAACCGACCCATTGCGTGAGATGAAGTGGAGCCGTCTCTCCTGTAAAGGACACCGGCCTCTGCTCTGCACACCTGGCTTTTCTCGGCGTCCCACCTCATTTCCAGTAACCAATCATCATGGTTCACAGGCAAGGAGCGCAGGCCCAGCGCCCCACCCCCCTCCATGCCCCTAAGCAGGCAGCTTAGTGGCAGACTCTAGTCTAAGTAGGTCATTCCGTGAGCTTGTTCTTTATTCACTGCAGTGGGAATTCTCAGGAGAGAGTTCTTAGATGTCAGTTATGCCTGTTTGTTTTGTAACAGGCCCCAGACCTTAGCACAACTGACTCCATGATGGATGTACCATTCAGGCCATAGAACTCAGCATGCAGACAGTACAACCTGCCAAAACGAATGCAGACACCTAATCCATCAAAGCCCATAGTTCCGGAAAAGCCTCTAAATGTACAACCCTTGCTTTTTGGCTTCTATAGTTCTGCTTCTGGCTAATGGTTCTTGTTAACGGAAGCGTGCCAACCCAGGACAGAATGTGTGCACTGGGTTCAGTGCCCAGTGCTACAGTTGGGGTGGGGAGGGTTTGTGTGTAGGCACTGGGAATGTAGTTCCTTCGGTAGAGAGCTTGCCTAGAAAGCACAAGGCCCTGGGTTCCTTCCCCAGCACCACAAAGGCCAGGCATGGCGGTAGTGCCAGTAATCCCGGCACTGGAGACGTGGAGGCAGGAGGACCAAGAGCTTCAAGGTCACCTTTGACTTCACAGTGCATTTGAGGCCAGCCTGTGGTGCATGATTCTCTGTCTCAAAAAGACACTAAGAAGAGCAAGCGGAGGACCTGAGAGAGGACAGGGGGCATGGAAGGAAGCGCGCACACCTGTGTGCGGAAGTGCGGYGTGAGGGAAGAGGACAGCTGAGCCCACAGTCAGTGCTGACAATGGACTCCAAAAGACTCTGAGGAAAAAAAAAAAAACAAAGGAATATGGGCTGAGCCAGGGGCTGGGAAGCGGATGTGGYGGGTCACCTCCAGTGACTCTAGGGACCGAAGCTGTAAAACATTTGACCGTGTCACATCTGTTGAGCAAAGATCTCAGCATAGGATTGGCTTCCCCTACAAACTTAGTCAAGCAAGCTCTCCCGTGGACCAAGGCTAGTGAGTGATGGGCGTGGGTAAGTCACTGCGAGATGCCACATAYACCCTTTGGGCCTCTTATTCTTAGCTTTGGAGACAACTGCAGTCCTTCAGAATGCCCTTCCACCTCTTCATGTGACTCCCCGCATGTGCTCTGGTGGCTCATGCTTTTGCATGTGTGTGGAGATGTTTTCAAAGGCACGTGGGAAACAGCTCTGCCCCTCTTTCAGAAGCTGCAGTTGGGTAGAGTTACAACTTTGCCCCTGCTCATGCTGGGCCCAGTGTGAGATGTGAGGCAACAACGGAGTCAGACCAAATCCCAAATGTTTGAGGCCAGTCTGGGGTAACATGAGACATTGTATCCGTAAAGGTGGAGGGTTGGAGGGTGGAGAGGTGGGTCCATGGCTAAAATGCCCTTGCAGGTGTGAGGACCAGTGTGCAGAAGCTCATAAAATGCCCAGGGAGCCTGGCACCCTGCCTCTCATTCAGCCCCAGAAGGGCAAGACAGGAGATCTCCAGAGCAAGCCGGCTAACAAAACTAGGTTCATCCTCTGACTCTTGAGTCTGCGAGGCCCTGCTGTCAAGGTGGCAGAATAGCAAGCAAGGACGATTGCAAACTGAGTTCTACTTGAGCGCATGCTCCTGTTAATGTGGGAAACTGTGGCATTTAACAGAATGTCCCCCCTGGCCCCAGGACGCCAGACCGGTGCAGAGTATCCTCAATGGCTGAGCCATGGTCGGCCGCAGGTGAGCCATACCCAGCTGGGCGGCTGGCCTGCCAGGCTGTGGCCTGTTAAACAGCTTTCGGCCATCGCTCTCTGAGCACACTGGAAGGAAGGCTTCCCAGGTCAGTTAGGGTTTGCTGCCGTTCCCCCCGCCCCCCCAGGTAAGCTGGTCTAGAATTGTCGCCCTTCACAGTATTAACGTCACCACCGGGTTGTAAACTGAGCAGAACTGAAGCAAACCAGGAGCATCCGGTCATAGACTTGGACCGTGCCAGGCTCAGCACTGCCCAGCCTGCGAAGTAGGGGTAAGTGTTCTTTGGAGTTGGGTCTTTATACTGAGTTCGAGGGGCCATCTTGGTCTGCCCAACAAAAAGCTGTAGATGTCTGGGTCACACAGAATTTGAATGGGGAGCAGTAGGAACAGGATTGACCTGTGGAGAGGCCTCGGGTGTCTGAGGGGTGTCAGATAAAAATAAATAAACAAACCTCAGAAGGGAAGGCTGCTAGATAGAATTCCAGTGTGGCGTAGCCAGGGAGCTGTGAACCTACTGTCTGCCACTTCACACAGCTTGTCTTACGGTGCCAGAGAACACTAAAGGCTGGGGGGGGGGGCGGCCACTCCCCCAGTGGGGTTGGGCTGTCAGTCCTGTGAGCTCCTCAGAGCCCCACAGCTGCACGTCCAGTTTCTGTCCCTGTGGGACTGCTGACTCGATCAAATGCCATCTGTGAGACAGCCTTGCAGGATTTTCAGTGTCTCGCCTGGCCAGGCCGAAAGTGGCCAGCGCCCAGGCTGTCTAGAACTCCACCCAGTTTCTCTCTATGACTCAGACACAGGCTAAGATRCAGCTGAGTCTGTAAGCRCTTGTCTGGCAAGCATGGAGCCAGGAGTTTGATCCTCGGCACTRCATAAAACAGGTTGGAAAACGCCTACCCCCTCATCAGTAGAAGTGGAGGCAGGGAGATMAGACGTTCAAAGTCATCTTTATCTATATACAGAATGCAAAGCCAGCCTAGACTACATGCTGCCCTGCTCCTGATTTGCAGAAATACGTTAACGTTGGCAGAAATAATTTGAAGTTCTGGCTGAGGGAAGCTTGTGACAAAGCTGTTAGACTGGAGGATCACGTGAGTTCAGGACCCAGAGTCACCATACCAAGCTCCCGTCTCCGAATAGCGCTGTGTCATGGAATGGCGTGCCTGGACTGACCAGATCCACTGGCTGGTTGGGAAGCTGCTGGCTTCTGCCATTTGGCGTGTTTCTGGAGAGGCAGTTTCRATAGTGGACAAAGGGGTCCTAATGTGCCCCTGAAATAGGGGCATCCGTTGTGGGAGGCTGAGGCTCAGGTCGCTACAGAGCCTCACCGGTGTAGAGCGCGCTGGACACGGTTCTCACGGGTAGCACCCGGCCCTGCTGCTGTCTCGGTGAGCAGCAGGCTCTAGGACCGAGGTCT
>BDUI01001089.1:74905-88300 GCA_002335545.1 Apodemus speciosus
TTTTTTTTTTTTTTTTTTTTGAGACAGGGTCTTGTTTTATATAGCACAGGCTGGCCTCAACTCCGCAGTCCTGCTGCGGCCCCCAGCTCGTGAGGATTACACGCGTGAGCCATATTGGCTTCACCTGCTTTTCCAAGTGCTGTGAACCCATTGCTGGCTGGAGTTCCCACACTGTTCTGCAGGGAATTTCCAGATTGGCAGTTTGATTCAGTTGGCTCAAATGAATTGGTTGGAGGAATTTTCTCTTTGGATGTTGCTAAGCAACTTCSTGTCACCTGTGGGTCGATGGCCTCTGGTGGCATGGCAGTGTGCAAAGGTGGCTTTTCCCTCAGCACCATTGGAAGCCAGAAGAGGGCGTCAGTTACAGATGGTTGTGAGCCACCATGTGTGTGCCAGGAATCAAAACTGGGTCCTCCAAGAGCAATCAGTGCTCTGAACTGTTGAGCCCTCTCTCCAGCCCAGTGCTACGCTTTTCATACCATAYTGATTTTAGATATTGATTTTGTTGCTCTGTAGATACTACCTTTGCTACAGTCAAATGACGACAGGGTGCGTGCTCCGTGGATTTTGTACAGTGAGTCTGAACAGCCCTGATCTATTACAGAGGCTCAGGCTAGGACACATTCCAGAGGGCTTCTTGGACACAGCAGCCCTGCTCCAGCGCTCCCTGATCAGGACTGCGGGGTGGCTAAGGAATTGTGTCTCCTTGTTTTTCCCTTTTTCCTTTGTGAGTGTTTGCACTTGTTAGTGTGGGTGGGTGGCACACGTCTATAGAGAGCAGAGGTCTGTGCTGTGTGTGAGGGGGCATYTCCCCATACCTTCCTTGCTCCTGAATTGCTTTTTCTTGGTTATATGAAGAGAGGTTTTTAAATATCTGCTGTAGACATTAATTCTCTATGTATACATTAATCACTATGTAGTCCAGGCTGGCCTGGAACTCTGTAGACCAGGCTAGCCTTGAATTCAGATCTCTGCTTGCCTCTGCCTAAGTGCTGGGAATAAAGAAATTTGTGGTGGGATCTTTCTGASTTTAAGGTCAGCCTGGTCTGCTTAGGGAGTTGGAGGGCAGACAGGACTACACAGAGAGACTGTTTCAGAAACAACAAAAGCCACGTGTTGCCAGCTCACCTTAGTTTTTTGAGACAGGCTTTCTTTCTCACAGAACCTGGTGTCTGGCCAGTCAGTGAGCTCCAGGGGTCTGCCTGTCTCAGTCTCACCGGCTTTCTTTGGTCCTTTATTAATATAAGCGGAGCCATCTCCCTAGCCCCAGTGATCTGCAGGGCTCATAAGTGCCCAGATGATACTGACACTATCTTGGACCTGAGCTTTAGACTCAGTCTCTAGGATGTGTTCATGCTTGTTTGACATCTTAGGAATACAAAATCATTTCCAGGGTTGTACCAATTACACTCCAGTCAGCCATAAAAAGTGCCACACTGGAATGTCACCTGACTTCTGCTCCACTGTGTGTAAGATGCAGGCTTCTCCTGCGCAGCTCCTGTGTGAGGTGGCATCTCCCTGAGCCTGACCCCTGTGCGTGTGTGTGTGTGTGTGTATGAGAGGGGGCATCTCCCCATACCTTCCTTGCTCCTGAATTTGCTTTTTCTTGGTTATATGAAGAGAGGTTTTAAAATATCTGCTGTAGACATTAATCCTCTTTTTGGAAGAACAGCTGGTGCTTATAACTTGTTCTCTCTCCTGCCTGAATTATTTGTAGTTCTTTATATATCTTGGATATTAATTGCCTGTCTGATGCATAACTTGGCAAGAATGGTTTTTCTCRTCCTGTAGGCTGTTTTCCTGGGGAGTGGCTGAATGGTAATGTGCAGGCCCTGGGTTTTATCTCCAGCACCACAAAAGGAAAAAAGCAAAATGAAACAAACCAAACCCAAGCCCTCTGGTGAGCTCTGTAGTGAGCTTTGTAGTGTAGGATATGTAATTCCTTATCAATTCTTAGGATAATTGTTCATTTTGTTTTGCTTTTTTGATTTTCAGGGTCAGGGTTTTTGTGTGTGGCCCTGGAACTCACTCTGTAGACCATGGCTAGGCTGACCTCGAACTGTCTGCCTCCGCCTCCAGAGTGCTGGCATTAAATGTGTGTATCATCACGGCCAGCTAGAATAAGGTTCAAGTCCTAAGAAATCCTTGCATATGCCTGTTCTTGAGAGTGCTTTAAAGCCTACGCTCCCATCAGGCGATTTCAGATCTCACAGAAAGAGCAAAGGAAAGCAAGGAGAATGCTGGAGTGCAGTTGTCTCGTCTTCCCGGTGGCTTATGCTGGTGTCGATGCCCGTGGGACAGGTGTCTGCCGTCCCCCAGAGCAGCTTCTGTGCGGCCTAAGCAGGTTCTCCTTCCCCCAGACCCATACCACAGGTGGTTGACGCTCTACTTAGATGGTACTTACTCCCGTGTGCAGTGGTCTGCGGTAAGTGGTCTGCACTGAGATCTGGACGTCTCACCGCCCCGCCTTGGCACAAATCCCGTTGGAGAGATGGMGCTGTGGACAGTCAGCATCCCACGTTGGGGTGTCGGCCGGGTTCACTGGGTCTGCCCCTGAGCACAATTTTGTTAGCCRAATGACAACTGGTCATTTGTCATAGATCTAACAGTGCCTACAGTGATCGATCGATCGAGCTGACCCTGCTCTGGGTCTGTCCAGGCCCTTCTCTTATCTGAATCACTACTAGACTCGAGATTTAACTTGATAGCATGGGACAACAGACTGCTGCTTACAGGCCTCCCGAGTAACAGGAGTAAAGGTGTGAAGCACATGGACGGGTGGGTCCCAGCCCACCTCTGAGCCTTCAGCTTGGCTAGCTACAGCCAGAGAGAGGCCTGCCCTCTCCCACCACCCTGTTCCTTCACTGTCCCACAAGAGTGGAGACTGGGACATTTACACTCTAAAAATATTTCCATGTCTCACGTAGACAAGATATTGCAGGAGAGTGCCAGTGGGCTGCTGAGAATACAGTTCCTTCCTTACGTAACTCTGGTTTTGTCCACCGAGTCCATGTGGTGGCTGAAAGTTGCCTATCTCTTCCCATAAGTAAAAGTTAAAGTAAAAGTTGTCTGTGGTCAGCTTCTAAAGGACAGGTCACAGTGTAGTGGCCTGTGCCCTGTCCCACATGGCACACAGGTGACTATGGGGCCTCAGGATGTCAGGGAAAGAGAATGGGTCAGTAACTTATGATTAGATGGAGAAGTGACTTGATTTATAACTCAGAGCCGGGGTGTCTTAGGGGTCGGGGTGGGGCATCGTTCCCCAGACCAGCAGCCAGAGGAATGGAAAGAGGAAAACGACAAAGCCTGTGAGGGGACACTAATTCATCCTCACCCTCCCCTCTCCTGTCCCTGGCATCTGTGTGCACTTGTGCCACACACCCTGTTCGCCATGGCCTGAGACCTCTGGGACCATAAATGAGCCGCACGATGGGTAAAAGACGACGGCCTGTTTGAAGTGATGGAGCACCTGGGCAGCACCTCAGCCACTGTGTGCTTGGGTGGCTCCCACGGCTGTCATTCCGCCCACTGGACTGAGCTATTGGGTCATTTTGTCTTTTCTGGTGCAGGGACATATCTGCACCTCATGAGTGGTAGGCAAGCACTCCACAGCTGAGCGGCAGCCATTCCCTACAGCTTAGACAGCCTRTCGTTGTTGATAAGCACTGAGTACCCTGCAGGACACTTGAAACATGACCTGTTTGAAGGCCTTTATTGTGAGAGCCTGCATACATGTGCACTGCCAGCAGCCCTTCTCACACACATCTCATACCCCTCCGTCAGCCATTTCTAGCCTTCTTCCAGCCTGCTTTTACAAGGATTAGCCAAGTAAGCTAGATGGTCAGTACATGCCGAGYTCACCTGAGTGGGCTGGAACAAACGAAGCTCACCTGTGSTTACCATAGCAACTCCTTTCCACGTCACCTCCTCATGATCAATTTCTCCTGCCGAGTTCCTACAGCAATAGCCAGCTTTTCCCTGAGATTCTGAGAGACAATTCTGAGAAACTGTTCCTGAGAAATGATGCTAGCCCCCTGAGATTGTTCCCCGAATACAATGTCTTGCCCCCCTTCACTTCCCTGCATCTTGCTTGCTTCCCTTTAAATTGCCTTGTGTAAAAAGTTAAATTTGACAGCTTGGTCAGAATACTGTCTTGCTGTCCGTCTCTCACATCTCTTGTCTCTCGCCTTCTCCTAGGTGGTCCGGGGACCCTGTTGACTGTCCTGCGGGTCGGGACAGTGCACATGTTGTGTGATGCCCACACAGGTCAGGAGAGTGCTGGATCCTGGAACTGYATATGGGATGGTTGTCAGCCATGTGGTGCTGAGATCTCAAACGGGTCCTCTACAAGAGCAGCTAGTGCTCTGAGATTTTTATTTAAACTTTCTTATAGATGTGTACATATGTGTGCCAGAGGTCACGCTCAGGTATTGTTTTTCAGGAGGTCCCTTCTCACAGTTTACCCCCCCCCCATCACCACTAGTAACSAGTGGGTGGGCCCACGGGACACACGCAGCACCTCTAAGCACACCTCAGCGTTTTCTGTGCCTCACGTGTCATGGCCTCGCCCTGGGCCGACTACCCTACGCTACAGTGGCTTTAGTTCAGTCTCCCCACCCTGAGGAAGGGTGACACGGCACGCTAGCTTTTTTTACACAGCTGTCTGTATGTCATCAGTACAGCACTGATACTGCAGGGACTTAGAATATCTATCTGAAGTGAATAGTAGTAAGACCAAAGGAAAAAATGATAATGGCACTTGAAAAAGCAGGAAGGACATTCTGCAGATACTTCCTTGTGACCGCAGAAAGAGCTGAAGCAGCAGAAACTGCGTGAAGTGACAGAAGGGCTCCTGGGGAGAAAATCACAGGCTGCCACATAGACACCAGTCTGTTTTATTAGACAAACAATGACATTTTCAACCCACTCCCACACTGCAGTTCTGTCACCAATACCCAGAAAAACAGACACTGTCCTGTCTTCTAGTTGTTCTGGCCCCTCAGGCCTCAGCCAGTATCTATGGATTTCTAAGAAGCAAAGTCCAGCATTTCAGAGGAAAAAGCACTGTGAAGCCCAGGGGTTAGCCCCTGGCCTCCTATTCACACAGACACTCATCTGTGCACACCATACAGATTAAATATATATATATATACTTTTTTTTTTACAAAAATAACACAGGGTTTGTACAGTTCTGTTAATTTTTAAAAATCACACAGGTGGAATTTACACTTTGGCATAGCCATTTTTTACTTTGAATTCAAGTGGGAATTTTAGGTCCCAAAATAATTTACAATCACCAAAGAGAGGCGCACAGCAGCATACCGAATGATTCTGAGCTGCAGAGGACAGAGCCATCACCCTGCACCGCATGCCTCAGTCCCAACTGCTCACAGCGACGAGAGCCGAGCGCCATCTAGTCTGCCCACCCACGGCTCAGCACAYACGCCACAGCTCCCTAACTGCACGGTGATGTATGTTCCCAGGATGTGTGTTTGACATGTGCTCGCGTGACGTCATTAAATACCATCCCTAGCCAGCAACTCAGAGAAGTAAAGAGCAAAGCCAGGCAGGCAGACAGAGAGAGAAAGCGCTAATATGCAGCCACATTTCATGTACTGATTGATCAGAAGAAATAAATTTGGCTAGTGACATGGAAAAACAAAACTGAAATTCTAGTCTTTCTCCTAGAATATTCAAATGCTCATCAAATAGCATAATAAAGGTGACCATTCATCCGGTGACTACACAAACGATGTCACATGGCAGGTTAAAAGCACAGATTCTGGGACTAGAGGCTCTACCACAAATATCCAGAACTGACTTAACACTGCTATTTTGCATATATAATACTAATAAGGATAGCCACTAAGTGTCTACACAGATGACTGTCACAGGAGAATGAACAAACTCTGTCCCCAAGGTGAGAGGCCTTCTCCCAACACAGGCATCTCCCCCAAGTAGAAGTCTTTGTCCCCTCATATCTATCCATCTGGCTCAAGCGTTGTACTAGAGACACCTCTGGATGCTGGTGTGACTCCTGCTGCTGGTTTGACAAGGTCGTCTCAGGTGCCCGTGRCAGGAGCGGCCTCTCATCCTCCCCCTAAAAGAAGGAGGTGTCCGAGGAAAAGGCACCGGCGAGTCTGAAGTCCTCCTTGGTGAGCACGCTGTACATGCGCTGCGGCAGGGCCATGGAGTAGGGGGCAGGCCGTGGCACCGTGGCCCTCAGGATCAGCTCCCGGCCTGCTGGCGGTGGGAAGTCTGACACCAAGGTCTGTCGTCTCTCCTCTGGGCAGCCTGACCTCTTCAGCTCCTCCTCTGGCAGAGCCACTGCAGCAGCCTTCGACAGAACCAAACACCAAATTCAAGAGCTAGTCGAAAGCTGCGTTACCCAAGGGTAGATGGATAAACACAAGAAACACACAATGACCTGCATCGCTTGGAAATGCATTATGTCCACTGTGTGTCATGATTGCTCAAAAGAACAAAATGGAAAAGCGGAAAGCTGGAAAGAGCCTGGGCACTAGTGAGGCAGGCAGAGGTGGGTGGCTGGCACTCGGCTCTGAAAAGCGAGGGCATCGGGGCTCCTCACAAAGGCAGAGCTGCACTGGTGCCTGCATATCTGCAGGCAGTGACTCACGTCCCAGTTAGATGTTACAGGACAGACTTACTCTCAAGTCTGGAAAGGCAATTTTTTTTTTTAATCTCCGCTCTCTCGGCTAGTTCTTTTTCAGATTCTCTTGGCAAATTAGAACCAGGAGACTGGTTTGCTTGCTAATGTGACAGCAAGCTAACAGATGCCATGGCCGTGGCCATGGCCACAGCGGGAAAGGGCTCAAGCCTGAAGACATGGCTTTTATATTCCGACTGCACCAGTGCAGCAGGCGGAGCCCTCAGACGCAATGCTGTCCTCCTGTCATGATTCCACTGCTCGGGAAATCCTTCGGGCAATGGAAACATGAAGTCACATTAAGCTGTACAGCCAGGGGGGATGCCAGCTCCAGCCGGTTAGAGATGGTTAGTTAAGATGACCTTRTGAAGTTAGARGGAAGGGGAAGGACAAAGAATTAGGAGGGACATAGGCCAGGTTGTTACCTCATCAGAAGATTCAGTCAGCTTGAGAAAGGTGAGAAAAGAAACAGTGATGAAAGGGACCGAGGGAGCTAAGGAGCTGGGCAGACTGGAGGGCACGTCAGGAACAGCATGCACGGTGTGGGCACAACTCCAGCCAAGGGTACTGAAGGGGCACAAAACCACAKCACACACACCAGACACGGCCAGCGCTCAGGTCATGCATCTGATGGCCCAACGAGTGAAGTGCAGGGTCATTTGATGAGGAAATGACTGAAAACCCTCATTCTTTCAAACAAGATGCTGTTTCGAAAGGTGGCTTGACAGACAAACCATAAACTTTAGGACAGACATGTAGAAATAACTCAACTTAGCAAGACTGGAACAAAGCAGTCATTTTTGCTGAATTCTATTTAAATACATARCATACCCAAACCTCTATGGTCTCAGTCAACTTTATTACAGTTCAGCGTTTTGTGGGGGTGGGGTGCTCATGTGTGCATATGACACAGCGCACATGTGGAGACCTCCTGACACATGTAGAGGACATCTTTCAGGAGTGGGCTCTCTCCACTTACCATGTAGGTTCGGGAGAATAAACTGCTGGCAGACTTGGCAGCAAGTATTTACCCCTGAGTTGTGTTACTGGGCCTACAGTTTATAATTTTGAAGAAAAGCTCTAATATGAAGCTAATGTGTGCTATTAAAAATTCAGCTATGCCTTAAATATAATTAGATCTTCATTTGTTAGTAAAACTGGTACAAAGAATCTGCTCATCATAAAAAGTTACATAAACTCAACAGTTCACTGGAGCAGACAGCCTAGAGCTGAGTTAAAACCCGACCATGTGCTCTCRCTCCATGGGCCCTGAAAGCCCGACTACTAAGGTGGACTGAGAGTTGTACTGTGTGAGATATACTCACAACCTGAGGTCCTTGAGGAGGACCCCTGAAAGGCCGCAGCCTCCTCTTAGATGTGACAGACAACGTAAGTAGAAGCAATAAGGACCACAGCAGCCCGGGTGATGAAACAGATTTGGTGTGTAAGACATAAGGGCTGAAGACTGAAGCTATGACTAACCTTTGCCTTTCTAGCAGCTGTGCAGTTAGGAAGGACTGAGGAGACTGCTCCAGTTTAGGGGAATAACCGATTACCCCAAACGAGCAACACTCAACACTAAAAACCTAGGCATTTCTGATTTTAAAACTTCTTAACTCATGACTTTCTTAAAAATCAGGGAAGAGTTGAGTCTTCCATGTTAAGGAGATGTCGCAGCAAGGGTGACAAGGACACTGCTTGTCAGCCTCTGTGTTTGATGGAGAGGCACAGTGTGCGAGAACAGGAGCAGAGGGGACAACGGAGCAGCGCTGCCTCCTCCAAGTCATTAATTGATAAGTCAATAAGGTAGTTTTGTGTTTAGCTTTCAGCATTCAGACGATGTGTATAACTGTATTCTTGAGTTTCTCCATAGGGACTATGCAACTGTCAGTCCATGTTCTGGTTAGTTCTATGTCAACCTGACACAGTTATAGTCACCTGAGAGGAGGAAGCCTCAATTGAGAAAATGCTTACATAAGATCCAGCTCTAAGGGAGCCCACAGGGCATTTTCTTAGCTACTGATTGATGGGGTGGGGTTGGAGAGCAAGCCAGCACGCAGCAGCTCTCCACRGCCTAAGCATCAGCTCTTGCACAGTTTGAGTTTCTACTCTGACTTGCTTCAGGGATTTCCTTCCCAAATTGCTTTTGGTCGCGGTGTTTTATCACAGCAACAGTGACCCTAAGGAAGTCCATGTGTGCACCAAGAAAATTCTTACTTAGTAGAGAATGCCTTTCTCCAGGCTGAGCTGGTTCGTGTTTCCAGTGTCATCTTGTTCCAGGTCAGTGAAAACTCTATTTAGTGCACACATCATAATACTTTCACCTGGATCACCAATATTAATGTGCCCCAAGAGAATACCAGCACGTGTGTGTGTGTGTGTGTGTGTGTGTGTAATATACACATATATGACCAATACCCCTTAATCAATATAACTTAACCTACTTTCATGAATGGAGAGAATGAAGAAGGTAATTTTCCACACTGGATTTCCTCCCGTGTTTACAGTTTTCACAGCCTGAACTCCTCTTCCTTTAGATACAATCTCTGTGACAGACAGTCAGAACCTGAGGCTGTAAGCATGTCTTCCCATACCATAGCTCTGGCCATTGCTAAAAGTCCCCACCAGGTCCCAGAACAATGGCTGTACGAGCCTTCTAATTTCCATGGTTTAGGTCTGAAATACTCTTTCCTCAATTTGCTTAACCCAGGCTATCTCAAAGTCTCAGGAGCCCTGGAGCCTGTTCATTTCTGTGCTGTCACCCTGGTGTGGGACTCAGAACACCATCCTGGGCCAAAAGCAGCCAAGGAGGACTCTTACTTACCCGCTGAGCATTCACAAACAGCTTGTGGATGATTTGGCCAGCATGTCCTCTTCCTGCCCCAGTGACTGACACTTCAGGCTGTTCCAGCAGGCAGCTGACAAACCTAGAGGAGGAAGCAGGAAGGGTCAGGCTGCTGTTCAATTAGCCTCATTGGCAACTCTTCCTAAACCCACCCATGGACAAGTGGGAGTGATAGAATCACCTAGTAAGAACTTGGCACAGTTCTGATCCTAAGAGAAGTCAGTATTTTACTGTCTATCATCAGAGGGCAGAATATTTCATTTTGTTCTTTTGTTGTTGGGTCTGCCTTGGCTAACCTGAACAGTTCACTATGTATCCCAGTAACCTCTTGCTTTAGCCCTGCAAGTACTTGGATTAAAGCCATGAGCCACCTTGCCATCCTCTCAGCAGTGGGTCCTCCTGTGGACAAAGTGAGGGGCACAAGCAGGAGTACCTTTCGAGATCTTCCTTTTCTTCCTCATGCTCACATTTCTCAATTCCAAATTTGGCCTTCAGGGACCGGGCCCGGGCTATTATAGCTTCCACAGTAGTGATCTGAAGGATGATTTCCTAGTGGGAGAAAAGGAGGCACAAGCACTGAGCGACAGAGATACAGAGCCTTTTAGTCTTTTTAGAAGCCAAGGAGATGGCTCAGTAGGGATGGGTGCTTGTCACCAAGTCTTACATCCTGAGATGGGAAGGAGAGAACCAGTCCCTCTGTCCCCTGACCTCTACACATCCTGTGACATGTATGCATACCAACCTCACCATCCAATAGTGAATGTAAAAAGAAAATGTAAAACACAGCTTTAAAAAAAAGTAAAGTAATTATTGCCAGGTGGGGGAATTCTTGGCAAGACCCTAACAAAACACTTACTTCCAATTTCTTGTCTTCRGGACTGGGGAAGTGCAGAACTTTGCTGGAATGAGCTATGATCTGCTTTATAATCTTCTTAACAGAAGGAATGTTTTCCAGACTTTCTATTTATTAAAAAAAAAAAAAAAAACAAAGCCATAGTTAGAAAGGAAACCAAAAGCCCCTCTTTGGAAATGGGCTTAGGGACTGATCAACTGAGACATTTACCTTCTTCCTTTACCTTGAGAACAGCTGCATGAATCACACAAGGCAGGAGGTGCCTGGCTAGATCTGCAGGCTTCTGCATGGCCAGGTAGTGCAGCACCTGAGGGAGACACAGGGACACAGACACTGCAGCTGGCATTCCTGGGCACAGAAGCCTGGCCTCAGCTCACTYTTGCCACGTCCCCAGCTAAGCAGCGGCTATGGAGAGGCAAGACTGCCTCTGAAAGCACRTGGRGACTGTAAACTACTTTCCCAAACTTTCCAAGTCTTTATGTTACACATGCAGGGAATGAGGATGATCTGTAAGTCACACCACCAACAGGACAGCCTACAGCAGCTTTGTCATCTAGGATTTTTTTAGGGYATTAGATATAGCTACTAATGATAAAAGTGTGTTATTTTGTTATTTGATTTTCTCAGTATTCCTAAACATTGTTAGCGATCTTCCACAATCTGTAATTTCTTCTTCATTGTAGAGTAGAAGCTATTATTTCTTCTTGTAAACATAAAGAGATGTGCAATATATGGACTCTCCCAGTAGCCGTAAGCTGTAAAAGCAGCATCTCACAGTGGGATTATGAAGATCTTCATGGGCTTCAACACTAAACAGAGGTATCACCCACAACTTTTTCACCTTCTGCCTCTATGTCTATTAAAACACAGAAATACAGATGGAATTTCTGTCTTAAAAACCATTCATGTACCTTTTATAGTCTGGGCATTTAATGGTGGTAGACTTTTACTTGTGGCTTAGAGTGTRAAGGCTATTGTGGCTAATCACCTGGGAGACAACCCCATTGGTTGTGTGTGTAAACTTGAATGCGGAACGTATGAAGTGGATAAGAGTAAGTGGCCCCGCCCCACGGGCTGGCGGCCTGCCTGGATACAAAGAACAGCTGGAGCTAAGCCCCAGCGCTCACACTCCTCCCCGCTTCCCAGCGGTGAAGGTCATTGACCCTCCACAACCAGCTACCTAGTTGTCCCACCGCAACGTGATAGACACACTGAGAAATYATCTCTCTCACTTGCCCGGTTGCTATATGGACTTGCAAATTTAGAAGTCTGTTTCATTAGGGCATTAGAGCACTAATTCCACACTGTTTAAACATGAAGCCAATCCTGTTACCTGGCTTTTTTTTTTCTTTCAGTCTAGCCCGAGCTGTTTTACATCTTATTATAAAGGGAAGTTCATTCATTTAAAGAACACAATTCAGCACTGTACAGTCAGTACATATACAACTTGTTTTATCTCATTGCCTCCTTGCAGCTCGTGCCAGGACCCACCAAGTCTATTCCTCCTGACTTCTGACTCTATCATATGGAGCTTTGATTTCTCCTTCAATTATGCAAGATATTCGAGGGCAGGAGTATAGCAGTCAGGGCRGGCAGCAGTCGTCTTTGGCAGCCATCTGGCTTTTAAGCTTTCTGCTGAGTAGTTACTCCCATAGGCCTGTGTTTCCATGCATCTTGCCGTTTTCCTCTTCTGCAGCTTTCCATAGACCTTCTTTGTTCTGTACATTTACTGTTTAGCGTACACTACAATACAGAATGTTTTTCCTGAGTGTTGTCTGCTTAAAATTCTAAATGCCCCCTGATCATAGATGGGCACCTCTTTGCCTAGATTTGGGGGAATTTCTGCTATAATTTTAATAAAAATATTTTCTGTGCCTTTAGCATGAAAAGGCAATGATTCATAGATCTGGTCCTTTCATAGTATCCCATACATCTCAAATGTTTACCTTCTTGCTGAATTTTATTTCCAGCATTTTTCTCTACTTATTTGGTTTCCAATTTCCTATCTTCTGTTGTCTTCCTATTTCATTTACCTGTTTTAGCGTTGTCTTGGAATTTATTCAGGACTTTGTGACCTCTGGCTTTATTTTATCTTTTAAAGATTTTTTTATTTTGTGTGTATGAGTGTCTTACCTGCACATGCCTGTGTGTACCACATGTGTGTGTGGAGGCCAGGGAGAGTATCAGACTTTCTGGAACTGGAGTTAGAGGTGGCTGACTTCCATTGGCATCCCTTTCCGAGCTCCACAATGCTTGTCATGTCCTGGGCAAGCCTTCTCAGATCAGTTCACAGATGCTGGGCTCACCTATGAACAGGTCTTGACGGTCTGAACTGGAACAGCTGCACTTGTAATCTTTTGAGGTCAAGTTCAGGTCACTAATGCTGGTCAGACCTCTGTGCACCCACCCATACAGCAGTCTGGGTGACAATGCTGCCCTAGCTCTGAGCTGTCACTCCACAGATGCTGGCACACCACTTGAAACCTGTCTAGTGGCTTTGCAGATTGTTTCTGGTTACATTTCACATTAGCATTGTGAGGTTCTGATGCAGACGTTCTTTTTCACAATCAAGAGGCATCTGACTGGCCAGGTTTCAGTTCTGTARAGTTCTGTAACACTTGAGTGCTTGCTTTGAATTTCTCCAGAGTGAGCATTACTAGGGGCTCTGGACTAAGGCTCAGTCAGYCTASRGTAGAGAGGACCCTCCTAGCAGTGTCTCTCCTCTCTGCTGGTGCCATCTGGGCTTCGTTCCCTTCACCTTCGTCTCTTCCTTTCTAAAATGCCTGTAACAGAGGGCGTGTGGCTCTGGACCTACAAGCTTGATGATGACACTGTCATCAGAATGCTACAATGCCTGAGTAAAACAGAACTATATGTAGTGCTTACAATACTAATGTTGCATTTTCTGCTTTTAAAAGTAGTTTTATATGTGTGTGTTCTGCCCTTCTCTATTTTGGTAGCATCACCATCTTCTGCAGTAATGGAAAGTGAGCAGAGGGGAGGTGGACCATCGTCTTTCATTTCTGTAGC
>BDUI01001089.1:128720-145143 GCA_002335545.1 Apodemus speciosus
ACACACACACACACACACACACACACACACACTCTCACACAACATCTGAATAAAAAGGATACATACCATCTTACCAGGCAATGTGCCCTTGGAGGAAAGTCATTATTCATACATAGCAAATCTTGCATTGACTGCGGAATAGCATCTACAAAAACATTTGAGAGTAAAAAACATGTCCATTTAAAATCGAAATTTTAAGTGATTTTATGCATGCTCTGAGGAAAGCATGTCTTACTAGACTGCAGACTAGCAACTGTCAGTTTAAACTCCTGACAAATAATCCTTGTCACCTCTTATAACTACCTTTTTCCATTACCCTAGACATTTTTAAAATTTTACAAAATCTTTCTCTACTCAATTTCTCATTTCTAGCCCATTTATCTTTAGCCCTTACATCCTGATCCATAATCAGGAACTGACACAAATTATCATTATATGCATCGACAAATATAAAACAAATTTAAAACATAAAAATATTTGCTTACAAAATATATCATTATTTTCTTAGCAAATTTATCATATATTTTACTAATATTCTAAAATAAATGAAAAAGCATCAATATTTTGAAATCCTGATTAACCAAAAATAATAAAGAACTCCAAAACAATGAGCCAGCTCTTGGTCTTCCGACTGTTGGTAATATAGCTTTAAATACGCATCTCTAAGCTAACTATAATTTTTCTTCTAACCCATTAGTTACAGCACCAATCACAACCAAGTAGAAAGGAAACAACACAGTGCAGCCCGTACAAGCAACAATGCCTCCTCTCTCTCCCTCTTCTCTCACACCAGCCCTCTGCCTCTGTCTCAGAAACACTGAGCTGAAGCGTCTCATCGCTAGCAGCCTAACTCTAATATATACCCTTTCTTGAAACCAACAAAACTTTATTTTGAAGTTTCCTTCATTTATCAATATAATATGGACTCAAATATCCTTGATTATCATCCCATGAAATGTAAACATTTCCTGTCAGTTCTTTCAAAAAAGAAACTTCTGTTTGTGTTGCTACATAATTATCTTACACATATATGGCTATTTGGTCACTGTTATCACTCTTTCTCATTCTAAATGCAGAAGTCATACGGTTTTGTCTGTAGAAACRTATATAACAAAAAAGGTACCATACCGTTCCTACCTAGGAAAAGCAGACACTTTAGGCCCATGCTTATAAATGATAACCTGCTTTGACCAAAAGAATGGAATATATTGTATCTACTTATTTTTAGAAAGATTATGATGGGTACAGTTCCTCCACCTTTTCTTATGGTTTTGCTTTCTGGAGTTTCCTACCAAATATGGTCCAATGATACTTAATGGAAATTTTCAAAAATAACTTATTTTTTATTAACTTTCATTCATAGTAGATTACTTTAACTGTTCTATTTTGTGAATTAGTGTTGGCAATCTCATATAGTGGTAATTTATAAATTACGCTTTCTCACAGATTAGTGTATTTATAGAACATGCTATATAGTCGGTTTGGTAGTATGTACAATTTCAGGCATCTTGGATGAATCCTAAGACAACAGGAGGACTACTGACTACTGTTTGATGAGCAGCTGAAAGCCCCCGCTCACTGTTACACACTAGTGCATCTCAGAGCAGGCTGTAGATTACATGACCTACTACCATTCATAATCACCATCTACTAAATAACTTATGTACATCAGATACTGGAGTAAGGGCTTAGGTTCAATGTCTTATTCAATTCCACAGTAACCCTCCAGGTACTCCAAGTATTTCTTTACAGATGAGATAACACAAGTCAAGAAAGGTAGAGAACTAGTCAGTCCAATCAGAACGCTAATGCACTTCCTACAAGTAGGTCCACGCATCAGCCCACAAATTGCCTTTACTTGCATTCCTTCACAGGCTTACTTACCTCAATCTCCAAGTAATCTAATAACCTAATCTCCTTCTCCTGATTAAGTCACCCCCACAACCAGAGTGGAATGTCACCTATACTTAGCATGCCATTTATCATTCTCTACCTCCTTTTACAGTTACTTCCACACCATATCTTCCCTATTGAAATGCACATTCAAAAAGACATAGAATACTCAGCACTCAGTAAATATCTGCTGGTTCAAGCCAGTTTAAACTGCCTGCCACTATGGCTCTTCCTCTACTTCAGATGCAGTACTAGCACATTAGCTGCTTCAACTGTGGTTACAAAACAAGTCCTCCTATGGGTATTACTGAGTTATGAGAACTAATGACCAAAAATTAGACTCTTAAGAGATTGTACAAATATGACCCCCCCTTTGCCCAAAAAAMCCCATACCCTCCAATTCTTYATCCTTTCCTTCTTTATCAGGAGACTCTTGTACAAGATAGTGATGAGTGATTGAAAACCTGAAGTCAGCAAAGGAAATTTCATCTGATCGCTCTTCCCATGTGCCAGAAGTAAATATACCCTGCATTTAACAAGAGAAAGAAAAATCAGCCAGCGTATTCGACAGTCATCATAGATTTACCATGAAGTGACTTTTGTCTCTTTTYTACACATTAATCAGAGCACTGCATTCGACAGTTATCCTCTACATGAGAAAGGTAAAAAAATTTCAGAAGAATAAATGACATGTCACAGTGGCTATTGAAAAAGGAGAGTTTTGGAGTCAGCAAGATGCTTGAAGACCTAAGTTTGATTCCTGGAAACCACATGTTAAAAGAGAACGGACTCCTCCAAGTTGTCCTCTAACCTCCACATGCATTAGCATGTGTCTGTATGCGTGCATGTACACACACACAAATACGTAAATAAATGTGATTAAAAAAAAAAACCAGAGTATTAAATATCAAGTGACTTACAAAAAATCCTAACTGCCAAATAATTTTATGCCGTGTTTGAAATCTTGAGTAAACAGTAAGTCCCATGTTTGTTTAAAAAAAYGAGTGGACTAAATATAACCTGTTTATACCATGTGTCTTATGCAACACACAACAAAGCAAGGTATTAATCATGTATTCTGGGAAGACAATTTACTGAGAATATACCAGGCAATGAATGTGTTACTGGTTCACATCTTCTACATCACGGCCAGAGATGGCCCAGCTGGTAAGAACACTCACTGCTCTGGCACAAAGCCTGCGTTCAATTCCCAACACCTACATAGTGACTCACAAACCTGTCTCTAACTTCGGTTTCAGAGGACACAACCTCATTGGGCCTCAAGGCCCTAGACGTGTACACGATATACGTACATACATGCAGGCACTCACACRTACAGAAAATAATAATTTTTTTTAAAAAGTCACATCTTCCGCTGCCAGACCAAAAAAATAAAACAAACAACAACAATAACAAAAGTTAAGACATGTTCAAAACCGGCCTGGATTACACAGCCTGAACTACAGAGTCAGACATTCTCAAATCACAAAACAAAAATAAAACATAGCAATAAAAATGTAATTGTCAAAATCCCCATGAAGTAATTATGGTTTTAAATTATTTTTATAAAAAACTACTGCTGCATTTATTATTACAAAATGTGATCTATATCAAGAAGGAAAATGTAAGTTATTTAATAAAGCTGCACATTAATTTTTCCTTAAAGAATATTCATTTCTATAACCAAACCCACATAAAATTGCATACTTATGAAGTTAATATATAAGACTTACATTGCTTATAATAACTTACAGAGTAATTTCATTACATTAAATATTGCCTAAAATAAGTGAATAAATAGTTTGGGCTAAGATATTTCTTAACAATGAAGAAAGATCTTTTGGGAGAAAGGTAAAGAGCTATGTGGACTACAAATGATCTAATCAGGAAAATACATACAGGGGAGCACTTCAGGAAAGGAGGAGGAGGCAGATAAAGAAGGGGGAGGTGAGGAAAACAATAAAGATGTCTTAAGTCACAAGAAATCATACTATTAACTGTACACACACACAAATCTGTAATGTATTTTATAATGCATAATACACTTTAATATAATATCATTTTATACTATATGAGTATAATACAATATAAATGTATAAACAAACATATACTTTTAATGAATCTTTCTCATGTGGGCTGATGATGTTCCCTCCAATAGCCAAAAGYCACCTAACAAAAACCCTAATACCCACCAGCCTTGAGAAGCCCTCTTTTGGGCTGTTGGCCAAGAGCCTCCCGAGACATACAGCCTACTGCTGTTGCCCTTGGCTACCCTCCAGAGGGAGAAGGTAAATTCCTATCACTGCGGATACCATGTACTTCAGAATCAGAGCCCAGAGTTCGCCCCTTGAGCTTCAACTGATCTGATGCCCCTCCCTGAGTACTAGCTCTCATGGTACCAGAAGGTATCATGCCAGCTTCCAAAGAAGGGAGGCAGCCAACAGTCCTCCCCAGCCATGATGCCCATGAGCCACAATGACCAGCGCGGCACAGTCACTACAGGCGCAGTAGTAGCACACATATCTTGGTGATAATAACTGCTCTCCAACAGACTTAAGACCCTATCAACAAGAGGGAAACTATGAATGGTACTGGAAACGTAACTATGTATTCAGTGTTAGTGAAGTCATGGTTACTGGAGGAGAATCTAYAGCTACTAATTTACTAAACCAGCATAATCCCTAGCAACAATCTATAAACATTTGTCCTTATAGTTAAATGTAGCGGTCACTCACATCTCTTTGCAATGATGGAGAACATTATTAAAAAAACACACACACACACAACCAGTCAAAATGCAGAGTTGTGGAGCGTAGTCCCAATGGGATACATCTAACCAAACACTCTTGTCTGTAACCCCTGTACATTCCTATGATTCAGGAAGACTGCAGAAGAGAAAGAAGAAAGATTGTAAAGAGCCAGAGGATAAGGAATTTGCTTTAAGATTGTGTTTCCTAATAATATTAGAAGCTACACCCCAAAACTCTCACCAACATGACTGCCCAAAGCAAGCTGAACAAGAATGACTCAAATCAACATGCCAAACYGGACAAAGTAAAGTCCTCAAGGCCTCAATCCTACACGAAGAACTGTAGGCAACCAAGGAAAGCAGGAAACAGAAGAGGTGACCTTTCCCAGAGAAGAGCACACAAACTGGTTGTTCAGTGCCAATCAGTCAGCCCCGAAAACATGCATACAGGTAGCACTATATAGATCAAACAGGTTATATTCAGAAATAAATATGTCTGTGTATATGTATGTATGCATGCATGCATGTATGTATGTAGTGTATATATATGTACATATATATACACACATCTATACACTAAAACATGTTTGTGTGTATAAATATGTGTTTTTGGTATGTATACAGACATGCATGCATATGTATACATATACATGCATAAACATAAATATATATGCATGCAAAAACAATGAAAAAAGATACCATGAGTTCAAGAGGGGGCGGTTATATGGGAGGGTTTGGGGGAAGAAAAGNAGCTACTAATTTACTAAACCAGCATAATCCCTAGCAACAATCTATAAACATTTGTCCTTATAGTTAAATGTAGCGGTCACTCACATCTCTTTGCAATGATGGAGAACATTATTAAAAAAACACACACACACACAACCAGTCAAAATGCAGAGTTGTGGAGCGTAGTCCCAATGGGATACATCTAACCAAACACTCTTGTCTGTAACCCCTGTACATTCCTATGATTCAGGAAGACTGCAGAAGAGAAAGAAGAAAGATTGTAAAGAGCCAGAGGATAAGGAATTTGCTTTAAGATTGTGTTTCCTAATAATATTAGAAGCTACACCCCAAAACTCTCACCAACATGACTGCCCAAAGCAAGCTGAACAAGAATGACTCAAATCAACATGCCAAACYGGACAAAGTAAAGTCCTCAAGGCCTCAATCCTACACGAAGAACTGTAGGCAACCAAGGAAAGCAGGAAACAGAAGAGGTGACCTTTCCCAGAGAAGAGCACACAAACTGGTTGTTCAGTGCCAATCAGTCAGCCCCGAAAACATGCATACAGGTAGCACTATATAGATCAAACAGGTTATATTCAGAAATAAATATGTCTGTGTATATGTATGTATGCATGCATGCATGTATGTATGTAGTGTATATATATGTACATATATATACACACATCTATACACTAAAACATGTTTGTGTGTATAAATATGTGTTTTTGGTATGTATACAGACATGCATGCATATGTATACATATACATGCATAAACATAAATATATATGCATGCAAAAACAATGAAAAAAGATACCATGAGTTCAAGAGGGGGCGGTTATATGGGAGGGTTTGGGGGAAGAAAAGRGTTTAGAAATTTTGTGATTAAAATCTCAAAAAATGAGAAAAAATATTTATATGGTTCAATAGTTATCAATATATGTCTCAGACAAGATTAAGTTTCAAGATTTATATTGATGACTTTACAACTTTCATGCTGAAAAATGTATTTATCACTCATTTAGTTTAAAAATATATAATATTGAGAAACATCTAAAAATTTCCACAGAGACGTCTCATCTATCTTAAACAAGCTGGAGCTTTTCAGCCATGGATTCGTTATAACACCCCCACTTAGGAATCCGGTGTTTACAGCTAGGTACTCCAAGAAATAATGAGTCATTCCCATTACCAAAAGCTCAGTACGCTGGCCTACGTGCGTATGTATACTCTAAGGGTCTGTAGTCCTTCTGACGTCTTTCTCCAGCCTCTGACCATTTCTAATAGAGCTGCAGACAACAGCTAATGCTGACAGTGCAGTGTCACACAGAGGAGCAACGAAACCTCTAATGTAAGCAGTATGGCTTTATAGCCCACAGGCATCGCTGTTACTAAAAAGAGCTTTCTTGCCACTTACACAACAAAGTAAGAAGGTCAACCACCACCAAGTATAACAAAAATCTCCTCCAAACTTCACACTGGAAAGTAGGAAACAGCCGGGCGGTAGTGGCRCACACCTTTAGTCCCAGCACTCGGGAGGCAGAGAGGCAGGCAGATTTCTGAGTTCGAGGTCAGTCTGGTCTACAGAGTGAGTTCCAGGACAGCCAGGGCTACACAGAGAAACCCTGTCTTGAAAAWCAAACAAACAAAAAAATAGGAAACATAATAAAAACCAATTATTTTCCTATGTGATACCCAAAGACACAGTCAACAGTATGGTTATTCCTTAGACAAAAATGAAAAAACAAAATAAAAGGAACTTATTTTAAATGGTCCTATTTCCCTAAAAAGTTGTATGGGTAGCTCAATGTTGCTTTTTTCACTACATTTTAGAGACATTGAATTTTCAGCATTTGAATGTCATCTATTTTCTTAAAAACTTAAAAGTTAAAAAAAAAAACCCTCTAATCCACTACTTCAATGATGCATAAAGCACCCAATGTTTGAGTGAACACAAGTAAAGGGATCCCAACTATTTAGTTTGTATCTGTTCCAAATTTAACTTATAGGAAAGCTAGAAAAAACTACAGCTAAATTCACTTTACATTTGCTGTCTGAACTTCTAAGAATGGAGGTCAATGTCCTTCCAATATTCTGAGCAGGAAAACTCCAAACTCACATCAGGCTGCAGGAATCACTAGTCCTCTATTAATATTCTAACATTAGTGACTCTTCCTTGTGACTGGTAACAGTCAGTCTATTACAA
This sequence comes from Apodemus speciosus, assembly GCA_002335545.1. NCBI lineage: Eukaryota > Metazoa > Chordata > Mammalia > Rodentia > Muridae > Apodemus > Apodemus speciosus. The sequence continues at coordinate 136,299 of BDUI01001089.1, forward strand.
GACCATGACATGTCTAAATTTAAAATTTCAGAAACAGCACTTGTAATTTTTGCCAGCTACACAGAATCTAAAATTCCAAAGCTAAAAAAATTCCAAAGGTCATTTCCCTCAATTTTCACCCAACTTCAAGTAAGATCATAAGATAGGTTCATCTGTCTTACAAAGCCCAAAACACTAAAATTCCAAAAGTTCCCTTACAATTCTACTTTAATTCTTCTCAGCAATATTACATTTACTTAAATTTCATCATAGCACAACCCACAAAGTACAGCAATATGCATTTGAAAGGTGAGACCTAGCTTTAACCCTACTTTCATCAACTGCTGGCAAAATTGCTGAGCAAATTACTACATGAACTCCAGACCTCTTTCCACACTCACTGAGCTGGATACTACCTCATCACTGAAGATTATTTAAGGACTAAGTAGGTCAACAGGCACAGTCCCAATAATAGCGTACAGTTCCACAATATATGCTCAATACCTCGCATCCCCTCTTAAGTCGTTTCCCAGCACTGCAAGTTCCACAATGGTCAAGTAGCTCAGTCACAAAAACCCTCCTTCAGATAAAAATGAATCCAGCTGGAGAAGTTTCTAAGTTTCACTGTGTGTCTCTCTGTGTGTGCACACAGAGGACAAGCAGAAAGGTGGAGAGTACTGGATTCCCTGGAGCTGAGTTACTGATGGTTATGAGCTGGACTAACTAAGCCATCTCTCCAGTCCTCCAAAGAATATCTTAAAGGCTCTGTAGAGCAGTTAAATATAACCACAAACTGGAGAGGAGTTCACCTATGAGAGGAAATGTATCTGACGAGATTTGCAAGTTCATATCTTTTTGTCTGGCCCAGTAATTCTTGACTTTTTTGGACCTAGGACCTGGTTATACTCTAAGAAATTACTAATTCCATAATTTAACTTCAAAGGAAACATCTGGTATTATAACTTACTGGTAGAGCATGTACTTAGCATGCCTAAAGCCTCTGACTCAATTCCCAGCACCAAACAAGTAAGAAACAATTAAAAATTTTATTGCATTACTTACTGTAGAAATAACTCTTATGTCAATATGACTTTCTAATGATGCTTTCCAGAAAAACAGAAATAATAGTACTATTTCACATTTTTGCAAGTTTTTAATGTTTACATTTTTGTTGTTTTCATTTTTTTCAAGACAGGGTCTATTTAGGCCCTGGCTGTCTTAGAACTCACTGTGTAGACCAGGCTATCCTCAAACTCACAGAGATCAGACTGCTTTTACCTCCAATGCTAGGACTAAAGGTATAAGCCACCACTGCCTGGCTTACCTTTTTTTCTTTTATAACATTTTTTAGGTAAGATCTTACTATGTAGCCCTGTGGCTAGTATAGATTTTTCTGTTGAAATGGGGTCTTTATACATCGTCCAAATTAACCTGGAATTCGGTGAACGCAAGAAATTCTACAGCCTCCACTTCCAGGCTGAGGATAATCAAGCAAGAGCTGGGGGATAGCCTGAGCTACACAGCAAAACCTGCCTCTGGGACAGGGAAAAAGGAACCTATTTCAAAAATCTAGTAGGCAGTCAAGGAAGCAGACAACTGAACAAGGAAGCRGTACAACTGAACAAGAAATGGCCAAAGGTTAACTGTTGAAACTGGGTAAGGGGAGTTTACTATACTATCTTATGAATTTTACACTTGAAATGGTCTATAACTAAGTTTTAAGATTTGTTTTTATTTTTAATTATGTGTCTGTCTATGGGGCAGATATGTGAACATGTGAGTGATGGTACCCACAGAATACAGAAGAGAATGTCATAACTCCTGGAGATTGAGAAAGACAGTTACGAGTTGCCCATCATGAATGTGGGACTCACACTCAGGTACCTAACTGCTGAGCCATCTCCCCAAGCCCAAAATTGAGTTTTAAAACAATAATTTATTTTAAATTCCCTTTCAGTAGATGAGAACTGGTAACCACTGCCCTTTATATGTATGAAAACTTAAGCATAATCTAAACTTTGTTTTTCAAGACAGAGGGTGTGTGTGTGTGTGTGTGTGTGTGTGTGTGTGTGTGTGTGTGTGCTGCCTCTGCCTCCTGAGCACTACACCAAATTAACCCTGTCATTTACACTTTCTTTAATCCTACCAACTGAGCTCATTTTAAAATCTGCTGCTTTCCCCATCTGCCAATGCACTAAGAAAGAAATGGGCTCGAGCTAACACTTCTTCAGTCTCAACTATGTGCCTGGAGTATGAAGCTACTATAAACATATACCCACTTAAATCCTGATCTAGTGTCTTACCTCTTTCCTGTCACCTCTCTCACCTCAGCCCTGCTGGCAGCATGGATCTTACTTTGTTCATTGTCCTACCACTATCACCTGACTCACACCAAAGTCTTAATAAACATAAAACAAAGGATTCAAGAATACAGTATCACATCTCACAAGTGCCTGGGATAGCTCTTGTTTTTAAAACTGCAGTTTCGGGCTTTCAGATACAGCCAGCTCATTGTGCCATCAATCAGTCTTTCACGTGCAACACAATATCTGTGTTTGAGAACTTCACATTTTTTCTTTATTCAAAAATTTAAATCAAAGTATTTTAATATAGGACACCAATTTACTCTGTAGGTTTCAACATTTCTTTAAATACTGCAATTCCTATATGTAGTTGCTTTTTTGCTCAAATTCATATGGGAAAAAGATACTATCTAAATTCTGTTATCACTACCATGGAGCTGAAACCTCCTAGCAAATTTTGCARTTGAAAGGTCTTTTCAGAATAATAATAAAATCAATGATCACTTTTACTTGACAAGAATTTAGGAGCCAGGTGGTGATAGTGATGCATGCCTTAAATCCAAGCACTTAGGAGACAGAGGCAGGTGGATCTCTGTGAGTTCAAGGCCAGCCTAGTCACCACAGTAATTTATAGAACAGCCAGAGCTACACGGTGGGAGCCTGTCTCAATAAAATCCAAATCAATCAATAAATAAGTTTTGCAAATATCTTACATATATAATTTGCTATAAATTCAAATCCAAATTCTTCCAGATGCTATTATTTGATGTTCATAAGACTTTATATAACTTAAAAATTCAACATTTTAATGCAAATGCATCATTTGTAGCAAGGGGCATTAAAATAAAAATTTCAAAGTAAATACCAATCTAGACATACAAGCGAACAGATCTGACCTTTTCCAGTGGTTTTCCCAGAGAATGTCCAATCAGTTTCCAGTCATTCAATACTTCTTCAACTTTGGAAATAAATCTAAGAAGGAAGGAAAACTTTCTAAATATATAACCAAAATTTTTCCTAGTACTATTCAATTTCTTTAAAAAGACATTTCCTTACATCCTAACATTTCAATTAGAGAATGCTCAGCAAGTTTAATACGTGAGCCTAACTTAGGGATACAGAATAAAAGTAGAAACAATGTTGTCTAGTTCAAGAATTCTTAAATTTTGATTCATTTAAATCTATCCACCCAATAAAAGTATTCTTTCCACAAAACATAAACTAAAAACGATTCCTCCTTTAATATGATAGAAGAGAAGCAAAAACTGACAGATAAATTAATACTAATTAAGGATAGTTATACAACTGATCACTTTTCCCTGTCCTTAAAATTTCCATTCCCAGCACCAACATAGTGGCTCATAACTACCTGTAACTCTAGTTCTAGAAAACCCAATGCCTCCTTATGGCCCGATGATACAGAAACACATGTGATGCACACCCAGGCATTCAAGCAAAAGCACTTTACACATACGATAAAACGAATCTTTAAAAGACTACACTTGACTAGCTGCTTATATTAGAAAAATGTGATCCAATCTAGCAGCTGCAATTGCTACCTAAAACATCTAGAAAGTGCTTCTAGAATAATTAAAATCAGCTGTAATCAAAGGCATAAGATTTTTTCTTCATTGGCAGGAGTTAATGCATTTCTTTAAAAACAGTAATGACATCAAATAATAAATCAGCTTATGATTTAACTGAACCACCACCACTGCCCAGCCAAGAACCATTTTTTTAAAAAATATATTTATTCATGTTTGTATGTGAGTKCTCTATTTGACTGTATACCTGCATGACAGAAGAGGGCATCAGATCCTGCTATAGATGGTTGTGAATACTATGTGGGCACTGGGAATTGAACTCAGGGCCTCTGGGAAAGCAGCCAGTTTTCTTACCTGCTGAACCATTTCTCTAGCCCCAAAGAAACATCTTAAAATACTGAAATAATGAAATTTAGAACTGGCTAGGAAGCTGTTATATCCTATAAATATTGAGATTTGACTAGAAAACTGTAGTAACCTTTTCTTTAACAGTTCTCCATATCTTAGCTGATGAATCACTCCTTTTCTATACTAAGTTCTTTTGCACATACTTTTGGAAAAACAGGTTTCTTTCCATTTCCCCTTTGTAGCTCTTATGTTAACTTGTAATTCCAGACTAGTCACATTATGTGACTCRTGTCTATTTCTTCTGCTAGACTATACTTTCACTAAGAGCAGGACCCTTAGCCAGGGGACGGGGAGGATATATGTGTAGTGGAGCACACCTTTAATCCCAGCACTCAGAAGGCAGAGGCARGCAGATCTGAGTTTGAGCTCAGCCTGATCTACAGTTTGAGTTCCAGGACAGCGAGGGCTACACAGAGAACCTGTCTCACGGAGAGAGAGAGAGAGAGAGAGAGAGAGAGAGAGAGAGAGAGAGAGAGAGAGAGAGAGAGAGAGGGAGAGAGGGGGAGAGAGGGGGAGAGAGAGGGGGACAGAGAGAGGGGGACAGAGAGAGCGAGGGAGGGAGAGGGGACACCTTATTTTCTCTTTACTATGTACTAGGGACTGAACCCAGGTCAATGAGCACATTAAACCTTGCCTGCTTTTACTAGCTACTAAATCCCTAATGTCTTACATTGTGCCTTACACATGGGCATTCGAAATTAAGTTTCTCCTTAGTCCTCTCAATAAATTATCTGTATGGTATAACATACTTGTTAGGTCTCAAGAAATTCCTCTTCCCAGTCTGACATTTAGACAAAAGCTAACATTTCCTAGAGACTTAAGACTGTTCCTACTTGCCACAAGGAGACATTCTCCTTATCTCTGGCAACAGGAACATACTGCTCTTCCATCAACCAGTGCTAGTGGCACCTATTAGTATCTCAAGGTCCCTGCTAACCTCTAGACTCCCTCAGGCTCTGCCACAAGTACCTGTTACACAGAGCCATCGTGGCTGGCATGCCCTTCCCCTACCCTAAACCTCTCTGGCCCTCCCACGAGCTTTATTTCCCTTCCCCTAGCTTCTCTTCCTCTGTAGCCCAGCCATCTGGCTATGTGTTCTCATTGCTCTTTCTCTCTTTTTTCCTCTCCCCCACTACCTCTCATGGCCAGTTCAGTCTGMGCTCTTCCAGATGCCTCTCCCTGTTCTCTCCCTCATATTTACAATAAGCCTCCTTCTCAACCATGCCTGGGACCATTCATGCCCTTATTTTCATTCAATACTGAGAAGAAATTAAAAAATAAGGCTGAAGAAACTTCAAAGTCACATTCATTTCTTGCGTTTGAAATACTCTTTGACMAACCCATCACTTTATGATCAGTTTTACAGAGGCCTACCCATTCCTAGTTATTGTCATCAAACTTAATGAGGTTGAGTGGGTGCCCAGCACAAAGTGCCTCCACCCACTTGACATGTGGGCTCATCACAATTGATACACGCACACAAAGGTGTCCTTGGTGCTTGTCTAAGGCTTTGGCGGCCTAGTGTATGTGAAGCACAACTGGCATCCATTACACTTCTAGCACTGATGCTTCCTCAGCCATGGCGGTGAATTATGGGTGAGGCCAAATCTTAAATGCACCTGCGCCTCCACCTTCACACAGCAGGGAAGAGGCGCTTTTTAGAAATTGATTTATTTCAAGTGCACTGGTGTTTCTCTTGCATGTATGCCTACATGAGGGGGTTAACCTGGAACTGGAGTTTTAGACAGTTGTGAGCTGCCATATGGGTGCTGGGAATTAAACTGGGTCTTCTGGAAGAGGGTACGGTATTCTTAACCTCTAAGCATCTCTCCAACTCTCGTCAGGAAATTTTAAATTATTTAACCAGGGAAAATGGTCATTCTTCCATTCCGAACACTAATCATTGATGTTTCCTTACCACTCACCCTCCAAGACCATCATATTTTTCTACCTTCAAAATATCAACTTTAAAGTCAACATGCCCCAAAGCGCACCCTCGTTTGATATTTATCTTTTCATTTAGGAACGAAACTGAGGCTTCATAATTGCGCCTTTCCCCTCAGACTTACATTAAGCTCATCTTCCTAAATCTAGTTCACTCTAGTCAACTAATTACAGTTCCGCTTTATAAATCAATGTAAACTGCTTATTTCATTTTGCCACAATGTGACAACTTAAACCAGACCACCCTTGTACCATAGGACCAAGATCTCTTACCACTTTACGCAGCAGTGCTTTCTAAATATGGTCTTCTGAACTGCTGGCATCTGTATTACCTGAGACAATGTTAGAAAAGCAAATTTGGGGGTGTGACCTAAAACCTAATGGGAAACACGGAGAGTAGAGACCAGCAGGTTCCGATGCACAGTCAAGTCCGAGGATGTTTGGTCAAGTGTGCACCAACTCTAGATTGCTCCGCTTTGGCAACATCTCACTATATTCTTTTTATTTATTTCTCAGTGATAATTCCTCACTTACATGACTACCAATGTCAGACCCTTAGCATGTCTAACCAAACCCTAAACCATTTTCCCTTTCCTTTCTCAAGGCAGTATCTGTTAGATTGCTCAGGCTGGTCTTAATTCCTTAGCTCAAGCGATCCAATTCATCCTTCCCAGTAGCCATGATTACACACAGGAGCCACCTCACCCAGCCTCCATTTACCTTCCCAATTCAAAGCAGGGATTTCCCATCTTTTCCCTACAAAAATGTCTCCAACAATTTCGTAGTCCACGTTTTCCCTACTTAACTAGTTAGTACCAACTGGCTTACATTTTAACTATTTGTCGGAGCTTTTTAAAGGTATATAGATTTCCCCCAAACTTAGGATAGTTCAGGGCACACAGTACTTGCTCATAAAGTACTTGCTAGTGTGTTAAGTCTTACTGACTCGATAAAGTGTGGGGGTGGGCACATAAGTCAAACTATTAAAGATCTTATATATTTTCCTGTGCCACCAACTGACCTGAAAGCCACACATTTGTAATGCCTACAAACATTGCAACCAATACCCTCAACAGCTATCTAAGCTATCAAGCCAACAAACTGAGTTTTCAACTCACTTAAGTGATAAAACATGTTCGTCAGAATTCAGTTGTTCACCTGAGTTTGACAAGCTCAGGAAGCCGGGGCACAGAACCAAGTTTAAAATGTAATGATGTGAATCAAAACATTCCCAAGATGTATGTAAACATGCTATTTGTAAATATGAAGTGAAGGAGGAGTGGAAAAGGGGGAAAGGACGGAAAGGAAAGGAATAGAGAAATACCAGAATTTTAATTTTTTAATTTCTCGAAGACAGGCTAAAGATGGTAGGAGTACGGCAGCTGAACAGCCACCGGTACGCTAAAAGTCTCTTCCCATAAACACAGGAAGAGAACTCAGCAGCTGCTTAGCTGACGGCTTTGACAACTGAGGCAAACTGACATGAAAACAGGAGCGACCTCGGAAATGGTTTTCTGGGTCAGGGAAGTGATCTGGATGTCAACACGACTTGTTCTAAAGGCGAAGTCTGAAGGTTGGTCTGACCTGTCTGTATGATTGATGCGGAAAAAGCCAAGGCTGCCAGGGCACGGACGCAGAGACGAAGCGTGGGCGTCTCCCCCAGAACCAGCGTCACCTGTGTGATGCCGCCCGGGGCCAGACAGGACCAAACACACTACTCACCTTTCCCACTCCGAGGCTGTGGTGAAGTCTGTGATCTCAAACACTTCGGACTCGGGCTGCGGGGAGAGAGAAGAGCACAGACAGTAAGCCGCGGGCCACTGACGTCGGCCGCAGAACTCTGTGACAGGCGCACCCGGGGCGCAGAACTCACCTCACTGTCCGCCGCCATCTTGCGGAGCGGAGCGTCAGGCCGCGCGCGAAGGCTGTCGGGAAGAAGCGAGCAAGGAGGCGGGCACTGAGTGGCCATGGGCGGGACCTCGGTGCGTAGTGGGTGGGGCCTCGAAGCAGGCACGCCCACAGAGGGCCTTGTGGAAAGTGGAAAGACTTTTTCCCCCGAGACAGAACTTAATGTGGTATGTCCTCTTCCTCAAGGAGGTTTAGTAATATTTTTTAAAAATTCTGTAGGGGCTRGAGAGATGGCTGTGCAGTTAAGACAGTTAAGATAGATGGCTGCGCTTTCACAGGACCTAAGTTCGATTTTCAGTACCCGTACCGCAGGCAGTTCACCACCTTTTGTGACTCCAATCCAAAGGGATCCTGTGCCCTCTTCTGGCCTCTACTGACACCAAGCATGCACGTGGTGCACAGACAGATTTACATGCTGACAAAACACTCATGCACATTAAACAAAATTTACAATTTTTTTAAAGAATTAAAAGTAAAAATAATAAAAGTATTCTGTAGACTCAAAAAGAGCTGATGAACATTTTGACATTGTTACATGACATTCTCATCCACGAATGTATTGGGCTACATTCATAGATATCTTGGGACATATATAGTCCTATATTGCAAAGACCCAAGATATGCATGGTCAAAATTGTATTTAAAAACCTAAAGCACTTTGAGTTTTCATTCAAATTGTTTGGTCTTGGTTTGTTTTGTTTTAGATTTATTTATTTATTTATTTTATGTGTATGAGTACACTATAGCTGTCTTCAGATA
>BDUI01001090.1:14861-33090 GCA_002335545.1 Apodemus speciosus
ATATATATCCTATAATTTAAGTTAAGTCAAATTTAAAGGTAATGGGTGAATTTTTTTTCTGAAGTCCTTTCAAGGTAAGATGGAATTCAAACTGGTGCTGAAGAAGGAGCTATGATTGCTAAAAAGGTCAACATCATTAAAAGGGAACTTTCTGAACTCTTCTATGAGGATGTGAAAGGCCCTCTGAGACAAAGAGTCTATCCATTTTAAGCTCCATTCTGTGAAAATTCAAATTTATTTGAGAAGATAATCAAAACTAAAGGTATGACTAAAATACAATTGTCTAGAGAAATATTTTGTCTAGGTCAGTTAAAATGAATTCTATAGAAGATGCTATATCTGCGGTCCGAGAAGACTGGGTACATCTAACGCAAATAACACAACTTCTCACATGAGCCTGGAGCTCTGATACAAAGGACATAGAAGAACACAGCTGAYTGGCTGGATCCCTATTGCTCAGTCAGCTTTCTTATAGCACCCAGAAAGGGATGGTACCACCTACAAACGGTTGGAATTTCCCATGTTAATCATTAATTAAAGAAATTCACTACAGACTTGCCCACCAGCCAATCTTGTGGAGGTATTTTTTTTAACTGATAATCACCTTTCCCAGAWGACTCTAACTTGTGTCAAGCTGACCTAAAACAACCCAGCACAGAAGTGGCCACTGAGACTTGATACATGACTTCAGGGATTAGCTTTATGCCAGGCAAGTTGAATTGAATCCCTAAATGATGGCTCAAAGAAGTCACTGGAAAAGCTGTGACAAATCCTAAGTTTCACTGGATCTAAAATGTAAGAAGGCTGCAGGTATGGTATAGAGATGGCCTAAAAGAGAGACCGTATGTACTGCTGAGAGATGAGCTGGGTGGATGGGGCTACCTAAGCCTTTTTGAGCCCAATCAGTTTTATCACAAGCCCAGATGCTGTATGTAGAGCTCCAGCAGGAACAGTAAGTATGCTCTTGCTAGACTTTGGTCTTACTTTGGGTTGATCATTCCTTCATGCAAATGGAAATGCTTCTTCTGCACAATTAAATGTTGGAGGCATGTAACTTGTGCTTATTGTGTTGGGGCTCACAGCTAAGAATTTGCCTTGAGTCTCATGAGGTATGGAATCGTAGCTTCTAAACTGTTAGAAGACTTGAGAACTTATTAATTTGGATTATATTTTGTGTTGTGCACTGAGCATGAATCTTTGGGGACAATAAATGGAAGCATGTGACTTTTAAGAATTGTTTAGTTCTTTGAGAATTTCATACAAAGTGTTTTGATCATATTCACATGACTCCCCAAACTCTTCCTCTATCCACCTCCCCGTACCTAAATCCCCAACTTTGGGTTCTTTTTTGCTTTCACCCATGGAGTCCAGTTTGGCTACCCATATATTGTAGGATGTATGACCTTCCTCTGGAACATGATCCCCTCATTAAGAGTTATACTCTTAAAGAAAACTGACTGTCCCTCCCTCAGAAGCCATCAACTGCCAAAAGCTTCTCAGATATAGCTGTTGCATCATGGCCAACTCCCCCTCTTTGTGACAGGATTTTGTCTTGCTTGATGCCGCAAGTTTATGCATGCTATCATATCTGCCCATTATTCACATGTACAATTGTCCTGTTGTGTTTAGAAGATGTCATCTACTACTGCTGGCTCCTACATATTTTCTATTTCCTCTTATGTAGTGACCAAAGTGACCAAAGCTTATTATTTAAAGTGATACATTCAGGCATCAAGTGCAGAAAGGGTAGAGTTGAAATGGTTAATCCCAATTGTCAACAAGATGAGGTCTAGAGTAGCCTATATGGACCTCTAGACATGCCTGTAGGGAAAGATGTTGATAGGTTAACAGAGATGGGCAGACTCACACACCATTCCCTCCCTCAGCTGGCATCCTGGACTACATTAAAGGGAATAGTAGGGTAAGAATTCATTGAATTCTTCCTCCTGGTGACAGATAAAATGTAAACACCTGATTCAGTTACTGATGCTTTGACTTCTTCACTATGATGGACTAGACTTTAGGATGCTTTGCCAATACATTTTCTCACAGTAACAGAAAAGTAGCTACTACAGTGTCCCCCTCCAATGTGATCCCCTCATAATCTGAATATTCCTAGCCTCTAATCTATACCTTAAGCTATGCTGTAATCCTCTGTATCCTATCAGGGCTTGTCACCTCTGAGACTATATTGTACAAGTAGATACTCTATCTCATATTCTATTACTCTCTCTCTCTCTCTCTCTCTCTCTCTCTCTCTCTCTCTCTCTCTCTCTCTCTCTNACACACACACACACACACACACACACACACACACACACACACACACACAGTTTTTTCCTGTCAGTGGTCATGTAATTGAGTTTAGAAATGAACTGTCATATATCAATCAAGTCTTCAAGGACAGTAGCCCTAGCCATGAGGTTGGCTATAACCTTTTGAGAAAACTTAAGTATACCTGATAAAATTGTTTTGACTGCTTGAGCCACAGAAACCTATAGATAACAACTGCCTCCTCTTAAATATGGCAAGTACTGTGGTAACAAGGTTGTGAATGGTCTGTCAGTTAAGGGGTAAAAGGAGATGGAGAGGCATAGGTAAGATCTTAATCAGATCCCTTACTGGCTTAGACTAAGAGGTAGGTAAGATGCAGAAATATTCTGGCTGCTGATGATAGTAAAGAACATAAAAATAATCATAATTACAAGTGATGCCAGATATTCCTTTTGCTCACAACATAGAGGGTTTATGTCAAGCTTATCATCTATATTGGCTTTTTAATGCCTACAGAAGAATTACTCATGTAGATGTAAGAAAAACTGAAAAAGTAAGGATCAGATAATCAAGCAGTTTTAAGTCACATCACTAGGTAATAAGAGGTAGGGGTGATATTCAAAGTCACTTCTATCTGAACCAAAAGTCCTAACACATGCCTATACACATACTATAAATAACTGACTGAGAGGTATCAAGAGCACCAATAAAGACAGGAGAAGTAGGTATTATAAATTTAGAGTAAAGCACAACATGGAAGCCAAAGCCAAGTGTAGAATTTCTCAAAAGATGGCCTGATGATATGGAAGGATTCATCTTTTAACAGAACCCAGGTCCGCTTGAGCCCATTGACTGGATATGATAAAATCTTCACAGAGAACTCCATATCAATATTATCTGCCATGAATAATGGGTAGAGCCATGGCCAACTGACAGAGTGAGAGGTTCACTGCCCTATGACTCCATGGATACTCTGTCATTCATGTCAAATAATTTGTGATTTGCTTTTACATTGAGTGCTTCAAAATGAAATCCTGAAACTTTAGGCAACTTTAGTCTATGAAGCAGTTTAGAAACAAACTAGAAAAAGAATGGTATTGTTTTATTTTGCAAAAACAAAGTGATTTGCTTCCTTTTCTTTCTACTTTGTTAAAAATGTCAATTCCAGAGTCAAGTTTTAAAAGAAGAAATTTGCTAGGTAATGTTTTTGGGTAGTGTGACAATTCTTTGTCTATGGTATCCATCATTTAATCCATTTAAAATGTGTAGAACAATAGATGAATTCTGTTCTCTGCAAACTTTGAAGCGTTTATACAAATAATAGCAGTATATTGTTGCTAAGCAAAGATATGTGCTTGATTGATCAAAGAAAAGAAATTCTGAGTGCTTACTAGGTGACTAACATTTTTCAAGTGTGTACAAAATGTTCATAACCTATAAAAATAAAAAAGAGTACTTACTCATTTACATGAGACAAATGAGGTCCTAGCTCAACAATCAGCCTGATTTGCTCCACCTGAGTTCATGGCACAGTGTGCTGAGACTGCCAATTTGTCGACAAAGAATTAAAGATGAATATGTTATCTAGAGAGTGGGTGTACAAAAAAGGATACACTCTTCTCTCCAGCCAGGGATTCATTCTGTGGAAGTAGGATTTTCATATCCATCACATATATAAAAAAATCAGATAATAACTAATCCTATTTTACATTTTCAGAATATGTGTGTTTATAAAAGTTAGAATAAATCAAATATTTTGAGATTGTTTTGCTATTAATTCATTGGTCTTTCTGGTGAGAAAGGATAAGTCCTGAGAAATATAAATGAATTCTTTCACATGCATCTCTGTTTTAAGGAAAGAGGATAACATTAAGAAGGCAAGTATGTCCTGAGAAAGAAAAGAATGAATATATATTTCACAAACACTCTAGTTAAATGTTTGTCCTTGCCCAAGTTCATGAAGAAATTTAATTATTATCTTGTTGGTACTGGAAGGTGGGACTTAAGATATTGAGGTTATTATGGTTATACATTCACAGGCAMGTACTGTAAAGTTATAAAGCTGTTTGTCCTATCATAGAAATATTTTGCATTTCTCTTTCTTCTTCCCTACCCTGTGCTCTCTTGCCTTCCTACCATGTGATGCCGCCTGCCACATGATGACTCAACAAAAGGTTGACACCAGAATCCATCATTTTAACATTAGATTTCTCAACCAACCCTCAACCTCCTGCAGCTGCATATTTTTATTCATAGCCCTGGTCCTCTGGGGTTCTCCCTCCCATACCTGTCCCCTTTCCTTCCTTTCCCCCTCCTTTCTCCCTGGGTCCCTCCCTCCTTCTGCCATCCCCATGATTCTTTTCTTCCCCCCTTCTAAGTGGGATTGAAGCATTCTCACTTGGGCCTTCCTTCTTGTTAAGCTTCTCATGGTCTATGAGTCCTACCATGGATGAAAGTCCCAGAGTCATGGCATGCAAGAGGCTCCCTAGATTCAATGGGGATGACCTTAGCCAAATGCCCAACAGTGGGGATATGGAACCTAGAGAGACAACTTCCAGTAGGTAGGCAGGGCCCCCAGTAGAGCCATGGATCCACCTACCCATCTTCAAAGTCGTTGACCCAGAATTATTCCTTTCTAAAGGAAGTACAGGGGCAAAAATGGAGCAGAGACTAAAGGAAAGGCCATCCAGTGACTGGCCCAATGTGTGATCCAACCCATGCATAGCCAATAAACCTCACACTATTACTGTTGCCACATTGTGAGTGTAGACAGGAGGCTAGCATGACTGTCCTCTGAGAGGCTCTACAAGCAGCTGACTGAGACAGATGCAGATACAGCCAACCAGCAAACTGAGGTCAGGAACCTCTATGGAAGAGTTAGGGGATGGATTGAAGGAGCTGAAGGGGATGGCAATCCCATAGGAAGAATAAAAGTATCAACTAACTTGGACCCCTCAGAGCTCCTGAGACTAAGTCCCCTAAGAGCATACATGGGCTGGTGCATGGCCCCACGATCATATGTAGCAGAGGACTGCCCTGTCTGGCCTCAGTGAGAAAGAATGTACTCAATCCTGTAGAGACTTGATGTCCCTGGAAAGGGGAATCCGGGGGATAAAATAAGGTTGGTAGGTGTGTGAGGGGGTAGGTGAGAGTGAGTAGGGGTTGTGGGGAGGAGTACCCTCTCAGAAGTGAAGGGGAAGAGAGGAGGGGGTGGAGAACTCTAGGAGAGGAGACCAGGAAAGGTGGGCAACATTTAGAATGTAAATAAATAAATAAAGTAATTTAATAAAAATGTATGTTAATACATTTTCAATCATTTTGGTATCTAGTCTTGGTTACTCTATTATTAAACTCCATGGAAAAGAAGGTAGATCATAAAAGCTAAAGGCCTAGGATGTCTGATCCCAATGGTTTTTACACAATTCTTCTTAAGACAGTCTTAATCATTAGTCATTCAAGACTCAAAGACTGCACTCAAGACTGCAAAGTCAGGGAAAGTAGAAATTTATGAAAAAGAAGTTTCACTTAGATTCACTGAAAATGTCAGATATTTAAAAGCAAGAGTAATAATGAGGGTCATCAAACCAGGACTTTCTCACTCTCTAAGACTATATTGTTTCAATACTAGTTTGTGTGTGTGTGTGTGTGTGTGTGTGTGTGTGTGTGTGTGTGTGTGATATAGAGTCTACTTTGTTGTTGTTGTTGTTGTTGTTTTTCATTAGATATTGTCTTTATTTACATTTTAAATGTTATCCCCTTTCCTGGTTCCCCCCTCCCAGAAACCCCCATTCCATCCTCCCTCCCCCTGCTTCTATGATGGTGTTCCTCCACTCACCCCACTCTTACCTCCCCACCCTCAATTCCCCTACTCTGGGGCATCTATCAAGCCTTCATAGGACCAAGGACCTCTCCTCCTATTGATGATTGACAAGGCAATCCTCTGCTACATATGCAGCTGGAGCAATGTGTACTCCTTGGTTGATGACTTAGTCTCTGGGAGTTCTGGGGTTTCTGGTTGGTTGATATTGTTGTTCTTCCTATGAGGTTGCAAACCCCTTCAGCTTTTTCAGTCCTTTCTCTAGCTCCTCCATTGGGGATCCCATGCTCAGTCCAATGGTTGGCTGTGAGAATCCATCTCTATATTTGCAAGGCTCTGGCAGGGCCTTTCAGGAGACAGCCATATCAGGCTCCTTTCAGCATGCATTTCTTGGTGACTTTAAATGAGATGAATTCTCAGGTAGGACAGTCTCCAGATGACCTATCCTTTAGTCTCTGCGCTAGACTTTATGTTCATATTTATTCCTGTGAGCATTTTGTTCCCCTTCTCAGAAGAACTGAAGCACCCACACTTTGGTCATCTTTCTTCGTGAGATTCATGTGGTCTGTGAATTTTATCTTGGGTATTCTGAGTTTTGGGGCTGAAATCTGCTTATCAGCAAGTATATACCATATGTGTTCTTTTATGATTGGACTACCTCATTCAGGATGCTATTTTCTAGTTCCATCCATTTGCCTAAGAATTTCATGAACTTATCTTTTTTTAATAGCTGTGTAATACTCCATTGTATAAATATACCACATTTTCTGTATTCATTCCTCTGTTGAAGGACGTCTGGGTTCTTTCCAGCTTCTGGCTATTATAAATAAGGCTACTATGAACATAGTGGGGCATGTGTCCTTATTACATGTTGGAGCATCTTCTGGGTATATGCCTCGGCGTGGTATAGCTGGGTCCTCAGATCCTCAGCTGTGTCAAATTTTCTGAGGAGCCATCAAATTGATTTCCAGAGTGGTTGCAATCCCACGAGCAATGGAGGAATGTTCCTCTTTCTCAACATCCTCGCTAGAATCTGCTGTCAACTGAGTTTTTTATTTTAGTCATTCTGACTAGTGTGAGGTAGAATATCAGGGTTGTTTTGATTTGCATTTCCCTGATAACTAAGGAAGTTGAACATTTTTTAGGTGCTTCTTGGCCATTCAATAGTCCTCAGTTGAAAATTCTGTTTAGCTCTGTACCCCATTTTTAAATAGAGTTATTTGGCTCTCTGGAGTCTAGCTTCTTGAGTTCTTTGTATATAGTGGATATTAGCCCTCTGTTGGTTTAGGATTGGTAAAGATATTTTCCCAATCTTTGGTTGCCATCTTGCCCTATTGAGAGTGTCCTTTGCTTTATAGACCCTTTTAGGAGGTCCCATTTGTTGATTCTTGATCTTAGAACATAGGCCATTGGTGTTCTGTTCAGGAAATTTTCCCCTGTGCCCATGTGTTCAAGGCTCTTCCCCACTTTCTCTTTTATAAGTTTCAGTGTATCTGGTTTTATGGACTTGATCTTTGTACAGGGAGATGAGAATGGATCAATTTTCATTTTTCTACATGCTGACTGCCAGCTGAACCAGCACCATTTGTTAAAAATCCTGTCTTTTTTCCACTGGATGGTTTTAGCTCCTTTGTCAAAAATCAAGTGACCATAGGTGTGTGGGTTCATTGGTCTTCAATTCTATTCCATTGATCTTCCTGCCTGTCTCTGTACCAGTACCATACAGTTTTTATCCCTATTGCTCTGTAATACAGCTTGATATCAGGGATGGTGGTTCTGCCAGAAGTTATTTTATTGTTGAGACTAGTTTTCTCTATCCTGGGATTTTTGTTATTCCAAATGAATTTGAAAATTGCCCTTTCTTACTCTATGAAGAATTGATTTGGAATTTTGATGGGGATTACATTGAATCTGTAGATTGCTTTTGGCAAGATGGCCATTTTTACTATATTAATCCTGTCAATCTTTGAGTATGGGAAATCTTTTCATCTTCTGAGATCTTCTTCGATTTCTTTCTTTAGAGACTTGAAGTTCTTCTCATACAGCTATCACTTGTTTGGTCACACCAAGGTATGTAATATTATTTGTGACTATTGTGAGGTGTTGTTTCCCTAATTTCTTTCTCAGCCAGTTTATCCTTTGAGTAGAAGAAAGCTATTGATTTGTTTGAGTTAATTTTATATCCAGCCACTTTGCTGAAGTTGTTTATCAGCTGTAGGWCTTCTCTGGTGGGATTTTTGGCATGCTACTTTTAAAGACAAGTCTCTTTCATTTCTGTGAATCCCTTATCAGAAACCATCCCCAAGTCTACACCGCTTTACTATCTTCTGTCACAGCTAATCTTTAATTCTTAGCTGTTGTATCTCTTGGAAGACAATTCTGACTATGGCACAAAGCAGACTTGAACAGATGCCTGGAGCAGTTATTCAACACTCAGGTCGGGTACAGACAAGGCTCAAGGGACAAGGGGCATTCCTGTGGCCTTTAGTGCTGTCTGATTTATTGAACTCTTTACAAAATCAAGATAATGATTCCACACTTTGGGCACATGGGTAAAATTTAAAAAAAAAAAACTCATAAAATTTGGCAGGTTTACTAGTCTGCTATTTTGAAATTGAGTTTTTTATTGTTTTAAAGGTGAGATTATTTGTAAATTACAGATAAATTCTTATATATCAAGAGTTAGCATATATGTAGGTATAACAACTTGGTTAATGTATTTTCTAGGTACAGTGGCTATGCAACAAATCACTCAATAATTTAGTGCTGCAATACAAGGAGACCTTGTGGGTTGAGAATTGAAAATTGTAGGCACTGTCTTTTCCTGATGTCTGGAGCTTCAGGAGGAAGGCTCTATGCTCATGACTATGTTGGTTGCATATGAAACCTCTTTTAGGCACACATTTAGAAATGGCAGTAACAATTAGGTCTTTGATATTTTGGGGACTCTCCATGTGAACTTTCTGTATAGGATGGTCTATATCTTTTCATTCGATTGTTGCTAGGTGCCCAAACCAAACAGTAAATTGAAAATTCAGCTGTCTTTTACATCCTAGGCTACAGACTAATTTCTACTCAGTTGACTCTAAGTTTGACCCATATGCAGTGAAAGCAAATAACAATTCCAAGTCTCCATGGATGGGTTTCAACACAGTTTATAAGAAAGTCAAATGGGATGGGAAGTATTGATGTGACCATCTTCAGAAAATGTAATCTCCAGGAACATAAAATGGATATATATTATAAAAATATCTCCATGAAAATACACAAAGAAGCATATTTCTGGATTCTGTCCCAAAAATCATAATGCTTGTAGACTCACCTATAGAAGAAACAAATACATTTTAATTACTTTCTCTTTTTCGAATTGTCCAATGACTATCGTTACCTTTTTCAGGGTCATGTTTCAACTTTAGCATTTTTCTCCAGCCAATGATCCCCTGGTAAATATTTAACTTTTGAAACATTGAGACAAGTGAAGTGTTTACCAAATATTTTTCCATATTGAGTGGTTGCCTAGCAGCACATGCAGGAACCATTACTGATCACTCTGTAATCTATCAACTCTCACTTTGGGAAAACATTCTCCAGTTGTTTGTTTTCCTAACTTTTAAGCCCTACCTCCACAGAAGGAATCTCTGGCCAGAGAGAAGTCTCTATCCTTTCCTGTATAGACTCTCTCTAGTACTTGAGCAGCATGTGTATCATTTATCTCCTTCATATTTCTCGATGTTACTTTAGTTTGACTCCTGAAGATAATTCTTGGCACGGTGGTAATGTGGGTGGATATGCATGTCCCTTACACCTTTCATTTCTAAAAACATAAATAAATCGCACATTTCAGCTTGTACATTTTTTATTACAATGTAGATTTCTATAAATAATTGTTCATATCTTCCCTAATTATAGCTGTGTCATGTAAAAAAGGCCTAACAGAGTTGGAAGGAAATTCTGTTTGATGGAGTGTGCAAGAAAAAAGAATTGATAATGACTCCGAGACACTGTGGGCAATGCAGAAATGGCTTAGGAATGCAACCGGGAAGGAACGAACTTCGGATAAATGAATTATGACAACATCTAGGAATGAGTAGTAGGGAAAAGAAAGAAGTGTCTATATGGTCCTCCATTCAGTCACATACAGTGTTTAATTTAGAGAACTTACTTAGTCTCTTGAAAAGATACAGTCACCCCAGGATCACAGAGTTCTTACTAGCCAGGCTTTTCCTGCCAGTTCCTGCCATTTTAGATCATCCATCCCATGCAGTTATTTGGGCTCTCCACACTCTAAAGAGACAGAGAGACTATTTAAAGTACCTGTTCAAATGGCTTTGTGGCCTTTGATGCCATTCTCTGCACTTGCATGAAGGGCAGAGTGTGGTGAATAAGTCAACGCCTTTCTTCTACTTCACATCTGGGGACTGGGACCAAAGGCTTCTGCCATGTTCTCTTTCACTCCGCTAGCCCCTCTGTTTCCTTTCATTTGAGAGGCTCACACGGATGGGCGTGATCCTCAAACAAAGCGGTCATATCAGAAATGCTTAGAGGAGAAATGTTTCACGGGAGCAGCATAAAGGCAGGCTTCCGGGTGAAATCCCAGGAACCTGTGTGACATGCCTGCCCGTCAGGTTGGCATGGCTGTGACATCAAACACCTCTCACACGTCTCCTTTCCTAGCATAAATATATAACTAAAACCCACAGAAGTCCAAAGTTTCTCCTTTTGCAGTTAGAAATGCTCTTTTGCATTAACAATAGTTAAAAATGAGAGTTAACTCTTTATTCATTAATTGCTACATTTTTACATAAAGGCAATACCTTTCCTCAATGAGAAACTTTCTAAAACCTTAAAATTTTGAGGAATTGGGGTGAGGGGTGCTGGTAGTTACATTTTACATCTCAATATGATTATGACTCCAGCTGTCCAAAACCATTGTCGGAGGCCTCAGCAGAGATGCTTTTGACCTCTGCTTGCTTGCCAGAAGGGCACTTCCCGCCACTCGCTGTTATCTTCAATCTGTTTAGCAAGAAGCAGCATCAGAAGATAAGAGGCTGGGACACTTTCACCGATTGAAAAT
Source organism: Apodemus speciosus (assembly GCA_002335545.1). Taxonomy (NCBI): domain Eukaryota; kingdom Metazoa; phylum Chordata; class Mammalia; order Rodentia; family Muridae; genus Apodemus; species Apodemus speciosus. The sequence goes on from BDUI01001090.1 coordinate 26,027, forward strand.
ATAGGGCTTGGAGAGGTGAGCTTGTACTTGAGGGGGAAGTTGGGGACGGAGTAGGAACTCCTATCTGCTATGATGCAGCCTGGATGGGCTATGTTCAGGATGTGGTCCACAAAAGACAATGGCATCTGTTTCTCCTTAATTTAAAAAAAAAAAAGAAAAGAAAAGAAAAAACAAAAAAAAACTTTAGCATGCTCTAACGTGCTATATGAACCATGTAATTTATTTGAACTTGGTTGATAAAATGTCATGACTTGGAGTTCATGACAGCCTTGATGTGAGTCCTGTAGATTCTTGGATATGTGATATCCTAATATATAAAATTGTACAGCTGTTTCTTTAGTGTAATGTTATCCTTGAATGATATATGAAGGGATAGTAGTGAAAATGAGAATTCCTTTCTTTACAGTAAAGCACCTTTAATTCTTCTTGTGCTTTCTTGAATGGCCTTACAGTGGAATTCATTATATCTGATGAGAGTTTTCATGTTTATTTTACCTTGTTTTATGGGGAGCAGCCATCCCATATTATGTCACGACAAGAATTCATGACTGACTGGATGAATGACAGGATGTAATGAAAATAGTAGTGACTTTAAAATATGACTTATTTCCAATCTAACTCTTTTTAATTCTTTTTTTGCCATCTAACATTCTCATTGGCTTCTCATTGTTTTTAGATGTACAAGGCACGTATTTGGTATTCCAAACTGACTCTAAATTCAATACATCGGAGAAAGCCAAGCTCTGATAGAAAACATACATACATACATACATACATACATACATACACACACACACATAAACATACATGGCACACCCATTCTGAACTTGTTTTCCTAAATTCAGTGGGGTGCTAGAACCAAGATTTGGGAAGAATCACAGGCCAGTCAGCAAAACAAGTATGGTTTCTAATTCGCTATCTTTGTATTGTTTGTATTTTTCGTATTCTTTTCCTTTGTATCACTTGCTCTTTGGTAACACCTGAAAAAAAACTGCATTTGTTTCCAGAGTAAACTTCTGTTCATCACTTGTACAAAATTGGTTAATTATGCCAGGCATGGTAATATACCCCTCTAATCCCAGCGCTCAGGAGGCAGAGGCAAGCAGCTGTCTGAATTTGAGGCCAGCCTGGTCTACAGAGTGAGAATTCCAGAACAGCCAGGACTACACAGAAAAATTCCATCTTGGTAAAACCAACAACAGCCAAACAAACAAACTAGCACACAAACAAAAAAGTGGTTAATTATGATAAACTTTGTTTATAGTCTTGTCATCAACTCAAATCTAAATTTGGAAATCTTGATTTTATGCATATATCTAAGTGTAGGGTGATTTGCATGACAAAAAGAGTAAGTTTAAGAGCTAATCTCTGATCTTCTAAGCTGGTAAACAAACAAACCCCAGTATAAAGTGTTTGGATAGTTAGTGTTGTTCATATTGTAGTCCTGGCTGCCCTGTTGCTAAGCAGAACCCACAATCCAAAATGCTGGCTTGCTTCAGTACTAACTGGGTTGTACCCATTAAAAGCCCTGAAGCCCTAGTACTAATAAATTCATTCCAGAATATGAAAATACCCCACATTCACAAGGAAGAATTAAATATACCTGTTATTTTATGAATGCTAACTATTTCATGTTCCCACTGGGTGGCATGGAATATGAAATTTCCACTAGTGAATTATTAGCAATCTGAATGGTTGCAAATAGATTCAAGCCTGTTCCTTCCTTAAGAGAGCGCATCTCCTGCTATTCCTAAAAAGGTAACAGTTTTGCGAACAGGACTGAAAAGAAATGATGATCTTTCAAATCGTAGCAATGATTTCTAAGTTGTGCTGAAAAACAAAATCCAACATTCCCAAAATAATTGAAACAAAAGAAAAGAACTATTTATGTAGATAAATTTAAGTAATAGGATATGCATTGTGTAAACAAAAGATTGAAACATAAATTTTCAGTTAAGAATACTTTTTGGTGTCTACAGATGGGATGGATCCCTAGGTGGGGCGGTCTCTGGACAGCCTTTTCTTCAGTCTCTGATCCACTCTTTGTCCATGTTTTTTCTTTAGATAGGAACAATTTGGGGTTAAAATTTTTGAGATGATTGGGGAGCTCCAGCCCTCAACCAGGGCCATCCTTAACCTCTCCATATGGTCTCTATAGGTTCTCCCTTCCCTTTGTTGGGATTTTGGCTAATGCCATCCCATGGGTCCTGGGAACTTCTTGCTTCCCTGTTATCTGGGACTTTCTATTGGCTACCCCCAGTTTCCTATCCCCGACTACTACACACCTCTATTCAATTTCCTGACCCTCTGAACTTCTCCCCTGTCCTCCCACAACTGATTCTGCCTCCCCTTTTCCCAATCTATAAAAAATATAGATTGAGCAAAAAATGCTTTTTGAAAATAATTTCTATTTTTTTTCCTCAGATGCACAAAAGGAGAAAATAAACCATTGATTATTCCAACTTACTGAAGTAAGTTCTGGAAATGCTGTGCATGTGAAKATACAGGAGTTATGCCTTCAGTATTCTAGAGGATGCATTGCAGGCTCAATAGAAATAGGTRGAACAGGAAAAGTAAGTTAGGAATTGAACATGAAAGCAAAGGACAAGAAGACAAGTGGAAAGCAGGAGCCATCTCCAGCACTGCTAATGCTCAGCTCACCTTCATTTTATTCAGAGATAGGTGCTGCAGTCCCATTACCCTGACAAGCCACAGGATAAATGAGAGCTAATTTTAGAGGCAGAGGATCCGGTTAAGTCTCAAGTAAGAATACGTTTAATTCAGCTATAAAATATTTATGAAAGAAGACATTGGAGCCCCAGGTTATGTATCTCTTACAAGGAGGATAATGTAAAAATGCCATAGGAGTTGCTCTCAGACTCTCTCACTGTCTTTTTCTCTTTATATATGTGTGTGTGTGTATTTATACACATACATATTCTTATACATATATATGGAAAAATATCAATCAAACACACTTAACAAGTTACAATAAGACTATGCACATATCTTCTATAAAGCCTGGTAAAGGTAACTTAGTAGGAGGTAAAAGGTCCCAGAAGCAGGCAAGAGTCAGACACCACCCACCCCCAGCACACACAGACACACACACACACACACACACACACACACACACAGACACACACACACGCAGACACACAGACACACAGACACACACACACACACACACACACACACACACTCCCACTGCCAGGAGTCCCACAAGAAGGCCAAGTGGAAGTGGGCTCCTGGATCTGTGCTTTTAATTAGCTCTCCAAGAGAATCTAGGTACCTGAAAATAGGAGACCCTTTTGGAGCAGGTTTTTATGGAGAAAGAATGTGGGTGGGTATAAGTTAGGCAGGACAAAGGGAAATTCCCTGCTGGTCTTAAAGAGTGCCTAAAAGTGAAGGCTGGGTCCAACAGAGGCAGAGCTGAGAAATCTTCACTGCCCACATACAGGAATCTTGGATTTAATTTTGTAAGATAGCGTGGGGAATACAGATAACCCTGCCCCTTTCTCTGTCACCCGGATAGGCAAGTGGGCAGCACACATATATGATGAAATGCTAATACAAGTTAAAAAGTGCACTCACCAAAGAATGCTTTCTACTTCAGTTACATACATAAGAGTTCACATACCAGGGAGCACATGTAGCATTTGCAGAGAGGTGAATTTTTGATGGGCAGCCTGGGGGCGGGGGAATGACTAAACTTCAGGGTTGACTTTTCCTAAGGACACTGGGCAAAAATGTGTTCCAAGCAGTGCAAGAATTAAGTGCAACTGACAAAAATCACTGGGAACTTTAAGATGTGTACACATTTCGCTATACCCCTGCTAACATGATAGAACACTCACGTCTTTCAGGGGAGTTAGAACAAGTAAATGTCTGAGAGAGGAATTCTAACTGCTGGGAGAACAAATACATCAGAGATACTTTTTTATGGCAAAGAATCTCTTGACTGGGCAGGAGTGAGAGTTCAAACACGGAAACTAAAAAGATGGCAGAGAAGGAAGAAAAGGATCCCCTCCAAGGGAAGAAGGGCACTGAGGTTTCCTGCCCCTGCTTCAAAGTCATAGGAGGATTTAATTAAGGACTGTCAGTTAATGACAGCATGGCAGAACTAGGAGAAGAATTGGAGGCATTGAATTAAAAGAAGGTGAAAAAAATAAAAGGAGAAGAGTTTTCCACCTCAATATAAATAATGAGCAGACTAAAGGAAGATCTTGATCTTCCCACAGATAAGGGAAGGACTTCCAGTGAATTAGACCCAGACTGCAGCATGAAAAGAAAGTTTCCAATTTCAGATGCTAAGGCAACATTTTACCACCAACAAAGCCAAAGGGGAAATGACATCTGAAAACCAACAGAGTGTTTGCCTTCTGATGGCAGAGAGCCAGGTGTGATGGCCAGAAGGACAGGATTCAAAGTCAGTTAAAAGCAAGAAGAGTCACTGCAGGCATTCTGTCTCACACATTGTGGGTAACAGGCTTCCCTGACTTCTTCCCAGACCTGGCTTTAGCAGCAACACTCTTTAAAAAGGAAAGGAAAGGAACAGAAAAGAAAAGGAAAGATAAAGAACAGAAGAAGGAAGGAAGGAAAGAAAGAAAGAAAGAAAGAAAGAAAGAAAGAAAGAAAGAAAGAAGAGAAGAGAGGAAAAGAAAGAAGAGAAGAAAGGGAAGAGAAGAGAAGAGAAGAGGAGAGGAGAGGAGAGGAGAGGAGAGGAGAGGAAAAGAAAGAAAAGAAAAGAAAAGAAAAGAAAAGAAAAGAAAAGAAAAGAAAAGAAAAGAAAAGAAAAGAAAAGAAAAGGTCAATGCAAATGTGAATGCTGACCACCAGACTCCATCACAGCCCTTAGTAAAAGGGAAATGCAACCACGACCTCCAGGGTTCCCCTCCTCATAAATGACCTACCATCATTTCAGTTCTAGGAAGTAAATAATGCTAAATCTAACCACTGACAAATACTGCCCCAAAAGACAAAGCTGAGATTTTCCTGTTCAGGAGTACCACGATTGTATTATCTATTTTAACTGCATGGCTGCATCAGTGTTTCTAGTGCCATAGATAAGCCTTAGGAAATTGAAATAGCATTCTTTTTTTTTTCTGGTTACAGAGGCTACATGCTGAACATTACCAATCTGCCAGATTACAAGAATAAGCAAGAAAATGCCTCATGAATCCATCAATTAGCAGTAAATTCTACTACCATATTTTCTTGCAGCTTTTTAACATAAGCTCATTGCTTAAACAACTAGTGTTATACTTATTTTTCCATGTTATGAAAGTAAAACACCTCAGAGACATAGTTATGTGCCCGAGTGGAACTCCCTATGTGGTGATGTAATGTGAACATTCCTCTAATGATGAACTCTTTTCTTTACCATTATTAACAATGTTGCAAATACAAAATGAATTTTCTAAACACTAGCTACAAAGTAACAGTCTTTGACACATTTCTCCTCTATTCCCTGCAGCTCTTTCCTCTACATTGCTTCAACAAAGTTGAAATTGTTACAAAGTTGAATTGTCACCCTGTCAAAGTTAATAGTATTCATAAGAGCCCCTTACTAGTATTATGTTCACTTAACACAGGCTCAAGTCATTTGGAAAGAGGAACCTCAATTGAGAAAATGCCCTCAATTAGATTGGCCCTGTGGGCAAGCCTGAGGTGCAGTTTTGATTGATGGCTCCTATTGGAAAGCCTAGTTTACAGTAGGCAATGCCACCCTGGGTCAGGTGTTCATATGTGCTATAAGAAAGCAGCTTGAGCTAGCCATAGGGAGCAAGCCAGTAAACAATACCGCCTCATAGCCTCTCTCTGGTTCTGCCGTCAGGTTTCTATGAGTTCCTGTTCTGCCTTCCTGGATGATGGACTATTATCTGTCAAATGAAAGATCCTTTCCTTCCTGAGCTGCTTTTGGTCACATAGTGTGTCACGGCAATAGAAATCATAACTAAGAGCTTAATCTTTTACTGAATACTACCTTTAAAACTGGCCTTAACAGTAACCTTTTTAAAAAAAAAAAAACTAGGAATACATTTTGCAGGGCTAGAAGATACTACAGCTCCCCAAATTACAAATATCTCTACAACAATGTTACTGTGAGTGAGAACCTCATTCACAGAGCAGCGTAAATGTTGGCAACACTGTCCTAAACTTTCACTCAGACATTAATGTATATGTCCTGATTCGAAATAAGATACATGACATAAACAACGAGAAGTATTAATCCTAAACATGTCATCCAGCTGTTCTGCATATTTCTATAAACCATATATTAAATAATCCCTGTGGTCTTATGCTGACCTTTTGTCTTTTAGTAGAAAATTTTATTTTAGTTGAAAAAAAAAGGTTTTGTTTGTTTTTATAATTCCTTCCTAATAAGTTGTTGAGTATTCATGTATTGTTCATAGTATTTACAATCACAGCTTTGCCTTTTTTCTATTAAGGTACTCTCTTTTTTCATTTACAAAGTATTTATATGTTAGAAATATTAATCTTCCACGAAGTGAGGATATATAATACAAATAATCAATTCAATTGTTAGTTCAATTATCTAAAACATAAATAGCTTCAGAAAATTATATGTTTAAATTACAAAATAAAATCTATGAGGTTGGTCAAATTCAGAAATATACTGTATGTTCATTAATAAAAGAATCTCCTACATTTCACATATTCATGTTTTCGGGGCAAATGAAGATGAACTGCAAAATTTATTAGACGTTTACTTTTTAATACCTTCTATATCTAAATTACTGCCAGAATGCAAATTAATGACTAACACATCATGCAAGGGAAAAGAAAAACAATGAAGAGTTTTATATTAATTTCACTGTACTTTTAATCCAAGTTTAGTAAGTAATTCAAGTGAGAAGCTGATTTCTGTAGCATTAATCATCTCTGTAAACAACCGCATGCTTCTGCAAAAGTCTCACATCCCATTTCAAACGTGAAGACAGCAAAGGAGCTTCAGACATTAGGAACTACTCTAAAGTAGGGTAGAAAGTCTAGATCTATGCCATGCTCGTAAGACCACAATTAAGAACTGAAAGGGGGCC
>BDUI01001090.1:72841-99183 GCA_002335545.1 Apodemus speciosus
CTCTCTCTCTCTCTCTCTCTCTCTCTCTCTCTCTCTCTCTCTCTCTCTCTCTGCTTTCTGCATTATACAGCATTCCCAGTGGTGGATGACCCTCATTCAAAGTCCTAGAAGGATTCAAGTTTGAGAATCAAGGTCCTTAGGAGATCTGGTGACAATGACAGGTCTCATTCATTCTAGGAAGTTACTGCAGAAGGAGAACCTGCAAATCCTGTTTCAGTCAATTGTGTAGAGGAGCAGGGCAAGGGGCATAAGCATATTCATTTAGTTATTACATGAGCTTTACCAAAAAAAAAATAGCCAAATTGCACTGGAGGTTTGGGGCCTCAACAGAGTAGTCCCAGGATAGTGAGGAGTGGGACAGGCAACCAGCAGTTACTCAGTCCACAAGGCAGGGTCTATTTCCTTCAGTAGTCCTAAGTTGGCACCAGGACCCTGGAAGATTCCTGGGGAGTCACGACTCCCTATCACAAYGAAAGCTTAGAAATGCTGGTTCTGCTGTGATCAGAATCATCATCATCATCACCACCATCATCATCAKCAKCAKCAKCAGCAGCAGCAGCAGCAGCAGCAGCAGCAATAACCACAGGACAAATCCTCTGGGCAGGAAGAGGGCAAAACAGGCCAGAAAAAGGAGATATGCACTTCCTTCTGGAAGACTGTTTTTGGTTCCCTGAGCTGCTACCAGAGAGTGCCAAAAACAATCATGGAGAGTCTTCTCCAATCAGGATGATTTTTCTAGTAAGACTCCCTGTGCAGGTGATTCTATTTTGTAGCCAGTTGACATTGAAACCAAACATAATATCGACTAACCAAGTTTCTTCATTATGCTAGAAAAGAAAAATGTCTATGGTCATGGTCCCTGAAACAAGGTTGTATGCTCTGTGTTCAGGACTGACACAGCTATGGAAAATGCCTTGTCATCATTTGACTGTGAGTGTACAAGGCAGTGGGGAAATCATTGAGTGGGGAAACTGCACTGTCTTCTTTGTGGCATTGGCTGCTTGAAGAAACACATTCAGAACTGTAGATTGGGTGTTCCACTGGGACAGTAGCTGTGTCTGCTATTGCTATGTAACAATTATGATGACCTTGTCAATAAATACTTGTTGTATGAATGAATGAAGTATATCACATAGCAGAATAGAAACATGAAGCAGAGAAACTTCTGTTTCAATTGCTTTAGAGATCTTAAGTAAACTTAGAAAGTATTTCATGTCTCATAGGTGAAAAGAATATTGGGTGGTAAATGCTTAAAAATTACCTTAACAGCTGGAAATGTTGATAAAATCAATAGAAAATTTTGGTATACAAGTAAAATTGCATATTCAAAATATGTAAGTAAAAAGGAGACACTCAAATGGCTGTACATGATCTTTAGAAACCTCAGATACCCAGGATACTTTCTTTCAGTCAGTGCTCACCTATCATTCACACACTAGAGGAAAGAAGAATACAAGTTGTTTCTCTTGCTGTCTGTGTACTTGAGATGAATACCTGACACACTGCAATACCCAGCTCAAGTAGCCAGTTGGTGCTAATTTACTGAATAAGGGTGTCGATATAATTTTATCAAGCTTATTGGTTAACGGTAAAATGTTGAATGATTGACTGGTCACTTTTCCATTAATGGAAACAACACTTGTGTGGAGTCTTAACATCTTTGTTTTTAGGGAGATGGATGATACCCACCTTACACTCTTATACCATATTCTGTTTTACCCCACATTTAGCACTCTCTCAGCTGCAGCAGTCTGGAGCTGCAATCCAAGCCCTCTTTGAACCATGAGCAGCAAGTATCAGAAGGATTCTCACACATTGCACATTAATGAATGGTTGTTAGAAGTTGGTGTCATAAAATGCTTAATATGTACAGTATTATGTAAATATCAAGGAAGGTTCTGGTAATGAACTCAAAGACAAACACAAAGAATCATGCCTCTAATGAGCCGCCCTTCCTTGCTTACAGGTCATTAGGGCTGAGCACAGGTATAAAAGAAATTCATCATTTTGTCAATTAAGCTTCAGAATTTATGCTACACAAAAGACCAAGTAGTATCCTCACCATGTTCTGTACAGTCTGAATTATCATATACTAAAACAAGGATATAAACTAACTTTAGAACCTGTGTGCTCTCACACCTTCTTGCCTGTAACTAAGCAGAGATAAATGAATTTGTGTGAGAGAGTTTCATTAGCAGTTACTCTATGCTTTTTACTTGAGGTGCTGGGACTCAAATTCAAAGTAATTTGCATACTTGGCAAGTTTTCTAACACCGAACTACATGCCCAGCAAGACATCTTAATATTCCATCCTGTTTGACTGGCCTAGATTCAAATGTATAAAGTCCTGCCATGAAGATGTCTCTGAAACCTACAATCACAGTTATAAAACCTCTGCAGTCATTTCCCAGTGTTGGCTGAGGGTCCACTTTAGGTCTTCCATTAACAAAAGATCCAGGGAAGCACCTATATGTGACCTATGTACACCTTTCATTAATTCTAAATCATCCTTAGGTTATCATATCCAATACAATGTAAACACTATGTAAATATAGCCGCTATACTTCATTGTTTGGGGAATAATGAGAGGCAATACTTCGATAAGTACTGGTACAGTTTGAAAACATACTTGTCCCACAATTTTTTACCACGGGATGCAGGACTGGCTGAAACTAAGAGATGAGTATAAAATAAATCTTGTTTAATATATAAAAATACAAATACTTCTGAACAAGATTCAGAATCAGCTTGTCTTAATTTCTGTTCTGCTATACCAAAACAGGATACAGTAAGGTCTTATAGGTATATAATAAATTAAGTGCATGTTCTTATATGAAAAGTCCATTCTAAGAGCAGATGCTTGATCCTCAAATAATGAAATAAAACATATTAAAATCTATCTGTTCTGCTTCATGAATAGCAATGTCAGTAAATAGATGTGTCTCGAATGTATGAATCTAAATGCAACATATGGTGACTTGTTCTAATGGACCCCAAAAAGTCTGAGGTCAGAAAGCAATTAAAGAGATTTTAATCTAATTATAAGCAAAGTTACTTTCTTAGAAAAGTGGGGGAAAAAAGCCAACTTTTAATTTTACAGTCTTTATGCCCATCTACTGGCCAGAATAATCAAACAAGGGTATTATTTCCATCCTTGGGAAGGGGTGCATAGGGGAACAGGGGGAGGGAAGAGGGCTTATGGGACTTTTGGAGAGGGAGGATCCAGGAAAGGGAAATGTAAATAAAGAATATATCTAATAAAAAATAAATTAAAAAATCAACCTATGACTATTTCTAACAGTCCCTTTAATTGTAGGTTTACCAGACAATCAAGCACTAAAGTGGCAAGCAGAAACAATGAATTGAACCAGGATGGCAATGGCTAGAGCACTTCTCCTTTAGAAACAAGTATAAAGGATTCATACACCACACAGAGGAAATCATGAAGATGAGATTTGAAGAAGCAATGCCTTATGAGAGAATTTTCCCTAATAGAGTTGGAACCCTGGAGACTGTTGATTCTAGTACATCCAGCATACCAAGAGTTTAGTAAGTGTGCAGGACCATGAAACAAGTGGCCCGTTTAAAAATTTAAGAATAATAATAATAATAATAATAATAATAATAATAATAATAAACCCAAAGACTTATGAGGAGAGGGGTGGGTAAGATAAGAGTCCATAGAAATTTTGGAATATGTTTTTATTGAGATTTTTTTTCATAAAAGATCATGCTTTCCTTACCCCAACTACTCCAAATTCTCTTCACCTTCATAGATACCCAACTCCACAAATGCTTTCTTTCTCTCTCCTTGGAAAACAAGCAGGCAAACAAACAAACAAAAAAAAAACCAGAAGAAAAATAAAAAGCACAAGACATGCAGACATGTATACACCAAAAACAAAAAACATAAACCACAAAAAAGGAAACCATAATATATAAGCAAAAGACCAACAAGACAAAAATATTGTCCAACCAAAGCAATATGAGACAAAAATAAATCTTCAAAAATGGCATTGAGTTTGTTTCATGTTGGCTGTTTACTGTTGGACATGGGGCCCGTCCTTAAGTGTGATTACTATAGCCAGTAAAATTCCATTGGAGAAAACATTTTTTTTCCTTTGTAGTTGAGGTCAACTACAGATCGTTTCTTTGTTAGGAATGGGAGTCTATCTGTGTCCATTTGTCCCTCTCAGGGTTGGGACGCCATCTTGCTTGAGCCAGTTCAGGTCCTGAGTATGCTGCCACAATCTCCTTGAGTCCCTATGTGTATTACCCTGTTGTGTCTGGAAAACACTGTTTTCTTTGAGGCATTCATCCTCTCTGACTCTGCTCTCTTTTCACTTCCTCTCCTACATAGCTCTCTGAACCCCAAAGGGAAATGTTTGATAGAGACATTCCTTTTAGGACTGAGTGTTCCAAAGTCTCTCACTCACTGAACACTGTCCTACTGGGAGTCTCTCTGTTAGTTTCCATCTACTTCAATCTGTTTTTAAAGTCCTTGAAACTCACTCTCGATTTTTCTTTTTTAAAACCCAGTGGAACAGGAAAAGCACAAAGATATTTACCAAGCCCTTGAGATATGTGAGAGTTACGGAGGTACTTTTAGATTTGATGCCAGTTAGTTATTTTAGAGGTAGGCTTTATCGTCACTATGGATGGTGAATAAGCTGAAGTTTCAAGGAGTGTCAGGAAAGCACTGGTTATGTAAGCTTGCTAAGGACATCTCAAGTCATGTGTTCATGATGTTCCTTTCAGTGTCTGTTGGCACATTCATGGGTTCTCCTTTTGGAACACCTCTTTGGGCAAGAGAATCTTGTCTCCATCCCCACATGGCCATCTACCTACTGAGTTTCATGACTGTATACGTAGAAGCAAGGGGAAATGAGAAGCATATAGAGAAGGCAACAGAGGAGGAGGGAAACTGTTCATCGCCTTCACAAGACAATAGTAGACTCTAGCGAGCTACCTATAGCAAGAAGGCAGAGTTCATATGTGCACTGAGACGTCTTCTCGCTGAGCCATAAGCTTCTGAGATAAGTTGGTTTCAAGACCTAGCAGACAGCTCAGCACCTGCCATGCCACTGCAGAGCAGGACCTGAGACTGAAGTCAGACAGATTAGCTTGACACCTGGCTTTGTGTTTTCTAAGTGGTTCTTGGAAGAATTAATTCATTTATATGAAGCTCTTTAAACATTATCTGATAGGAAAGCAACACGCGCGCGCACACACACACACACACACACACACACACACACACACCGTTCATCATTGTTAAAATTTAACTTAAAAAATAATACTGAATACAAAGCCTGACTATGAGATCATTCAATAGAAAAGCATAGTCACCATACTGCCCCACCGACAGTGACCCCCCAAAATATAAATCCCAAATACCCCACATTGGCTATTCCCAGGCATTCCAAGTAACAATATAAGTATCTTTTTAAAAATAAAATTAAGATAATCCAGTGTTACTAATAGGTGATAAATAGGTAAAGTAATTGTAGATTAGTAATAAAATCTTGAATATCTTTCTATTATTAGTGTCATACACACAAACTTGGTTTTAGCAATTTGGATCTGATTCACACCTGTGAAGACACTGCTCATGTACTCCCCCAAATACACAGAATATGCAGAGAGCTATAAATGATCATATCATAAATGCTGGGTATAGGTGCAACTTTATTACAGACAACGCAAGGCCAACTTAGCTCACAGTAAGACACAAACTTTTTGGTGAAAATGGACCACCAAGAGATTAGAAAGGGTTCACTAATTCCTCTTCAGGCTACATGAACACTGGAAAAAATTAGTGACCCTGTATATGTCTGTGCTCATATGGAGCTGAGGGGTGCAAGCCAACTCACTGCAAAGGTGAGTTTTGAAAGAGGACTGACAATAGTTAAGAGCCCATCCTTGTCCACTATAGCCTTTAAGTATACTATTTATAAAGCCACTGCCTTCGCCACTGGTAAGTAATCATGCCACATTGTTACCATATGTGAAAATTACTGGGGTAGGTGCTGGCTGTAAGTTTCACTGAAATTCAGTGTGAAAGGATTTGATTTTATATTTTATAGCAGGGAGAACAGAGGTGTCTTGCTGTGTATCAACTCAAATTCTAAATTATTACCAGGAAAAAATCCATAGCTTCCTCTATCTTTATGCTCATACACATGATTTATAGTAGATTATTTTAAAACACAGAGAGTTTACTATCTCTAAGTCATTTCTCACTGTCTGGGATAACTTGTGCGATACAGTACCTGGTGAAATGTTATCAAAAGGAGCTGCTGGTCTAGTAGTAGTCAGAGAGTAAACCTTGCTTAGAACAGAAAAGCCAGGCTTTAAAAAGGAAAATTCACTCATCTGCATTATCCTTTGAATAAGATCAAAGGTATATATTATCACCAACACATCTAGTTATTCAATTAAGAGAGTTTCTACTAAAGTCTGTGTTGTTGATCGTGTATTGAGCTGGATTATATGGATAAAATTATATTTCCTGGACTAAGGAAACCCTTATTTGTATTGAGGTTGACTCAGTTTGTACAGTAGCATGCCTTAGAATAAGATTTCCAGAATGAAGGAAAGCTACTTGGAACAAGACGGTCAGGCAATGATTTGGGGGAAAGGCATCAACTTAAATTCTAGAAGTATCCACTATGTAATTTCTATTTAACTAAACTTCTCAACAACTGAAATTAAATTATTGTGCATGAAGAGAAAGGGTCTGMAATGAGTATAATTTATTTGAGTGCACTGAGTCAGTTCATTGACTATTTAGTTTCACAGGTAAGCAAAGAATAGTAATATAATAGTAAGGGTAAGTATGTGTTCTGACTTAAAATAAGTCTCTCTAACAAGAGTGCACATCAAGGAATTAGAACATGTATGCAGGCAAGTATAAGATGATTCTACCAAGGATGCTTATGAAAAACTAATCTATTAAGAAGCCAGATTATAACCACATAATCTCTACTTGTTAAAAACATGATCCAGCAATCCAAAGACCCGGGAATTTTTTGTTTCCCATTAGTTAACTAGCTACATATATGTCCTTCCTAAGCTATCTTCTCTATTATGGGATCATGTGTCTCCATTATGAAAAAATGTCTGATATGATTAGCCTTTTAAGTTGTGGAACTATCCTTCAAATCAAGAGGTGAATGAGGAGAGAAGAGGCATTTCGAGAGTGCATACTGTCTCTTCATCTCCCATCAGGGTTCCTGGAGACTTGTATTTAAAGGACTTGGAGACTGATCTGATATTTAAAAAACAGAGACAGACCAAGTCTCTGAAATCCCTGGAAACCATGATATTATTTAGGGATGATACATAGGATAGTTCTAGTTCTTACCCATTGTAGGTGGTGCAGCAATAAACATGGATATGTTGCACTGTTCTGCAGAATAAAGATGTAGAGTCATTCAGATGTACACCTACACGTTTCATAGATGGGTTAAAGAACTGAAGGGTCTCTAGTTATCAACAACATAAACCTGCATAAATAACTTTAGATAATCCTACCAATGATGCTTAAGTCTAACACTACTTTTACTCAAGTATCAGGGTACAAAATAAGAACACAAAGATTAATAGCCTCTTATATTCCAGTAAGCAGTCTGCTTGGATATAACCTTGGAAACAATGATTTCATTCACAATATTCTCAAAAATCTGAGAAATAAACCTCTATAATTAAAACTTTAAAACATCAAAGAAGATAGTAAAACATAGACTCCTTATGCTAATAGATTAGCAGAATTAATATAAAAATGGATGTATTACCAAAAGCAATCCTTAGACTTACTGAAATCTCCATTATAAATTAAAATCGAACTTTGACAGAATTAAAACAATTATAAAACTCATGCAGAAGCACAAAAGATCACAAAGAGCTAAAACAATTTTATGTAGAATGAGCAATGCCACAGGAATCCTAATACCAGATCTCAGATAATACCACAGAGCCATAGTAACAAAGTTTCTATGGCACTGGTACAAAAGACAGACATGTAGAGCAATGAAATAGAATATATGACCCAGAAAAAAATCACACATAACTACAACTATTTAATTTTCCACAAAGGTGTCAAAATATACACTGGAAGAAAGATAGCTTCTTGAACAAATGATGTTGAGAAAGGTAGACTCTCAAATGCAGAGGAATAAAACTAAATCCCTATCTCTCATCCTATATAATAACATATTTATTCAAATGTGTCAGAGATCTTAATGTAAGATATGAGTCATTGAAACTTCTAAGGAAAACACAGGAAAAGCATTTCAACTTAGGATATAGACAATGACTCTGAAAAAAAGATCTAGTAACACAGGTCAAAATTGTCCTGTCCAGTTTCCAAAAATTGAAAAATGGAATTACACAGAATTAGAAAACATCTCTGCTGCAAAACAATCAATAACCAGAATGGAGAAACAGCATTCAGGATTGTAGAGACCCTTTCCATAAACACTCCATACATCTAAACAGGGGCTATTATCTAGACCATAAAAAGAACTACAAAAAACAACCCCAAAAGAACAAATCACCTAACCCAAAACCATTCTAATGATCTGACTAGACTATTCTCAATAGAATATGTAGTTTTCAAAAAGACTTTTAAAAAGTGTTTAACATCCCAAGCCATCAGAGAAATTCAAATTAAAACTTCTTTGAAATTCCTTACCACTCTAGGTAGAATAGCTATCAATCAATTGGGGCTTGGCTTCGTGGTTAGGAGCACTGACTGCTCATCCAGAGGACTCAGCTTCAATTTCCAACATCCAACATCCACATAGCAGTTCACAATCTTTTGTAAACCAAATTCCAAGAGCTACAAATATCTGTCGTGACCCTGCCAGCACTGTCAACACACATTTGAACAGATACATGAACAGCAAAATACCCATATACATGAAAATATGTTCTAAGAAATAAATGGAAAAACCTGACAAGGCTGTACGTAATAGAAATTTTTGTATACTGCTAGAGGGGATGACACTGATATAGCCACTATACAGCCACTATGAAAGTCAGCAGAGGTTCAAGACCAAACACACACACACACACACACACACACACACACACACACACAAACCTGAAAACAGAGCTCTCTGATCTTATCTCCTAAGTTTTTCTGCTACAAAATACCTTGATAAATTATTGTCCTTTTATATGTCTCCTCAGTCTGTAGGTTAAATTTCCAGGTTCTCTAGATTGCTACATAAGACCATCCATGACAGAGTATTTTCTACTTCTCCAGCATGGGCTCTCATTTTACATTCTAAAACAGCACAGAGCTTCCCTAAAGTGACCACCATCTGGTCTACCTACCTATGGTCTCCCATTCTCCACCTTTGACAAACATTCTACTCTCTTTTCAAAACTCTTTAATAATTCCTCTGTATTCAACAAGACCTTAGCCAGAAACAGAACTGAATTATTTCTGAGTTTTTACAAAATTTAAGGCTTTCAAGATACATAGTATCTTTAAATCTTTATTGCAAACCCAATGTTTTCGGAGCAAATGGATTCTAATTTGTCTTTACATCTGAAAAATCTAGCAAAATTCCTTTGTAATACAAATATCTATGTGAATAAATGGATAAATGCTGAGCCAAAACTAACTCAAGAATATAGCACAGGCCAAGTTCACAAAACAACATATATGACTATATGGAAAYGGAAAACATTCCTTTTAACAACAGTTCTGCAGTGTATTTCTCCTTCTTTCTCTTAGGTTTTGCAATATGAAACTTTCTAAGTGTCCCACTGACTTTGAGTAATAGAAGAATGCATGGATGGTAGATTTATAACTTCCATCATCATGAGAACAGGGTATCTGAGGGTGTGTATGTGAGGGTATGTGTACATTATTTTTTATCATTAATCTGAGAACTGAAAAAGCCAGTCCTCTATGTAGTCATAGTAGGAGATAAAGGATTGACCAGCAAACATGACTACATGGTGTAATCACTGAATACAACTTCTGATTGACTTCAAGGTGGGCAAAGTAATCTAAGGTAAATGTGAGAGCCCAGTTTGGGGCTCAGGTGGTGTGCACTCAGGCTTGACTCGATAAGAAGATCATTGATTATTCTTTGTGATGATTTTACTTCACTTCAGAGGAATATTAATGTTTACATTTAATCTCAATTGGAAAGAAGGGAAAAGAGAGAGAGATAGAGACAGAGACAGAGATCAAAGACTAATTAAAAGTGACCTTTTCATTCATCTTCACAAGTGATTTATCTTATTTGAATTTGTAGAGGCCTGCACCAAAGCCCTCTACACTGATATACCTGCTATTTCTGACTAGGATTTAACTGCCTGTCTTTGTCATCATATTTGTAACAGTATCAATACAAATTTTACTAAATAGTTTTGTTCACCACCCTGATACTAAATTTTGGACATGTTTTTTTTTTCTAAAATGATTTGTACAATGCCCAATCTTCTCAATATTGCTTGGCATTTCTAATTTACTCTGCTGGCAGGGATGTTCAGAACATTTGGCTTAGGAGAGCCCCCCYTATGAAACTACTCTGTCATTCTTGAATGTTCTTCCCTCTGCCTTGGGTACACTTGATCCCATCTGGTAATTCCTGGGGCCCAGCTGTCTCTCCCCTTTTCCAGACACCCTCTAGAGAGGCCCCCAATCTCTCCCCTGCAGTTTCCCAGGAAGTACCTAGCCACCCATGTTTCACTAATGAGAGCCCTGCTCACAGTAAATGAGAATGACCAGCTGTAGGCAGAGCCAAGCAGAAAGCTGGAAGCTTCCTCCCAACTATTTCTACATTTTAAACACACTAACATTTTGCCTTACTTCAAACACATTTTCTGTTTTTATTTTGTGACTGACTAGAATATAAAACATAACTTGGTTATAAACAGCTCAAGAGAAGCAGTAAGGTACTTCATGAAATAAAGAACCATGCTTAAAAACAAGACAAAGGAAAAAAGATTTCTGAAAAAGATCCCTAACTCAAATTCCAACGGATCTGGCCAGTTTATTCTGATTTTCTTCTCTTTTTCCATCATAGAGAACTTTGCAATAGCACAACTATATAAGGTGGGGCCGCCAACCCATTACACTGGTAAACAAAAGCAACTCATGCACCCAAAGAGCAAAGAAGACAACATTTTTCCATTCGCGAGGTTCAGTTTCTAGCCTAAATTATTCAATCATTTGGGGACTTTATTCTTCTGATAGACACATTCACTTTGTATCAAGGTGAAAGCAAAAAGTACCAGTAAGTGCATAGGAAGAAATTAAGAAGGAACAGTGAGCAAAGGATGGAAATATAATAAGTAAAATGTAAAAATAATAAGCTTTAAAAAATGAGACTAAATAATCCATTTAACTTAAGATATCAATTAGCTTGTAGCACAAAGTCATGATCATAGATGTTGACATAGTATTTGAATACATTCAAATTCATTCCTGACTAAAAACATATGTAAGTACAGTATACTATTTCAAAGGAAAAGCTAGACTTTTTCCAATTTTAATAAAGAACAACAAAAAAGCCAAAACTTTTTATGATGTTTTTATTAATTTTTATTTAGATTTTTATACAATATAATTTGATTATATTCTTTTTTCTCCATCTCCTCCTAGATCCTTTCTATCTTCTCTGCTCACCAAAATTCATGTTCTCGCTCCCTCTTTCTCTCAAAAATAATAAGTAAAAACAACACGAAAAACAATATGCCCTGGAGTATGGTTGATACACCCAATGAGATTACATTGGAGAAAACTGATTTTCCCATTCTCATTGGGTACCAATTGCATATTGGTTAGAGGTTAGATTTGGTACCCACTTCCCCTTCTCAGTGCTGGAATTTTGTCTTGTTTGTATCTGTACAAGTCTTGTGCATGCTCTGTGAGTTCATTTGTGTATCAGCCTACTGTGTCTGAAATAATGTTTTCTTGGACACATCTACTACCTCTGGCTCTTTTAATAGCTCCTCCTCCCCCTCCTCTCCACAAGATTTATGAGCCTCGAGGAGAGTGTTTTGATAAAGACAGCCATTTGGGGAAGATATTTTACCTAGTTCTAGAGGAGAGCACCTTTCATCCACATAAACAAAAATTTTATTCCAAAGGTATATGAAGAATCATGTCAAAATATACTAGCAAATATATAAGATTTATTAGAGAAAAGCCATAGAACATTGACATATGGCACAAATGTGATGAGAGATCTCTTGTGTACTGTATAGAAACATCACCTGTCAATAAAAAGTGGATTGGCCAATGAGCTGAGGCAGGAAATCAGAGGTGGCAGTTCCAGTTCAGAAAGAGGAAGCCTGGAATATGGTAAGGTGGTGGAAGAAATTAGCGCTAAACTCTGAGGAGACAGATACATGAAACTGAAAAGAGGAGACCAGCCATGTGGTATTCATAGACTAGAATAAATGGTTGAAGTTAGGAATTAGTCAGGGAATAAGCTCAAGCTTAAGGTCTAGTCATTTATTCATATATAATTAAGTCTTGGATTCATTATTTCATGAACTGGGGCACCTGTGTAAAAGCCTACAATTACACAATTGCCCATCACATAGAAAGACATTACAGATCAAAAAGGTAAATTCTATGTAGATGTCTCTAACTCAGTCTTGAAATGTAATAAGGTCACATGAAAAAATGTCAACAGTTGTTTTGGAAATAGGCAACCTTGACCTAGATTTTATAAGGAGAATTAGAGAAGCACGCACAATATAACTGTCTGAAAAACAAACACAATGATAGTAGGATAATCCTAAAATAAATCAAAATATACTTGCATATGGATTTATTGAAACAAGTAGTACTATCAATAACAGGCAGATTAGGGGGCAGAATCTACAAGGTTAGACAGAATAAACAATGAAAAATTAAAGTGCTGCGGTGATAAAGTTTCAAAATAAGCATAGAAAAGTGTTTAATAGATGATATTGTCACCGTTACTATTTTTAGGATAAATTTCAACTCAAAGTAATTCTTTTACATTCTGAGATGCAGAAGTCTTTTTTTAACTTGTTACTGAACACTAGAATCTATGGGGAAATAAAGAATTGGTACAACTCTTTGCATCAGAGCAATTACTTCTCTATTACATGTACCACTAAATGGATAGTGAAAAGACAGACAGTACAAAGGAAATGTCTGTATTCTCTCTGGAATGTGCATGTTAGTTTCTGCCTTACACATTAAAGACCCTACAAAGGCCACAACTGATAGAAAACCAACAATTTATGCAAATGTATTTCCCAAAAATGAAAGCATAAATGACGCCTGGACATATCAAATATCCTGAGCACATTCAGAAGTTGAAATAGGGAAGTTTAAATTACACTGAAGATTTTCACCTATAAAAATGATAAGAATCTATCAATCTGATCACACATTTGATATAGGTACAATATACAGTCCAGATTGCTATCTGTACAAAATAATGTAGCCTCTATGGACAATAATTTACAATTTACAATATCATCAAAGTGAAAAAATGCACCTGCATCATTTAATCAAAGTGCTTTTGTTTCTAGAGATTGTCCTGCAATGTATTTATACACTTAGAAATTATAAATGAAAAAAAGCTTTCCACACATGCATTATTTATTTGTCTTTATGTTTGTAGTTTTAGGACGGTATTTTTGTGTATCTATCAAGTCAACCTCTTCCCCAGACTATCTTCAAACTCATGAGCTTCCTGCCTCAGGCTCCTGAGGGCTGGGGTCATATATGTGGAATACGACATCCATCCCAGTATTGCTTTTAAGATAAAACATTGAATGAACCTAAATATCCCTTACTGGAGGATACAGCAATAGCGTGAGGCTGGTGTATAATGATTCTCAATATATATTCTTTAACAAAAACATTGTGTAAAGAGTCATGAATATATGCTATTATTTGTTTAAGGATAGAACACATTGTATACTATGTGTTCTATATTTCTGCAAAGGTAACCAAATACTTATTATTTCTTTGGAAACGATAATCAATGCCAAAGTGACAGAGAAGGCATAAAAACTTTACTCACACCAGTTATGTGTAAATATAAAACTTTCATATATATATGAAAGTTTTATATTTGCATGCATATATATATATATATGGGATGATAAAAATCACTCTGTAATTAAAGACTTGCTATCATATATTTTTGTAGACATGAGCATATTCTAAACAAGATGATTGTAAAAGTATCTATAAACATTTTTAGCTGCAGTGAGAGAAACAGTACAGGACAGGGTTCTAAGTTTTGCTTACTAGTCCTCAACTGATGGGTTCACAACCTGCTAGAGCAGTGGTTCTCAACCTTCCTAATGTTGTGACCCTTTAACACCCTTCCTTAAGTTGTGGTAACCGTCAACCATAAAATTATGTTAGTTGCTACTTCATAACTATAATATTGCTACTACTACAAATCATAATGTAAAGAACTGTGTTTTCCGATAGTCTTAGGTGACTCTTTTAAAAGGGTCCTGCAACTTCCAAGGGGTTGCTACCCACAGGCTGAGAACCAGTGCCCTATAGTAAGACAAATGCCTTCCTTGCTTTGGATGAACCTGCGGTCCCAATTCATGCTAAAACTCTAGACTACTATTGTACAATTGAACTGCACATGTGGATAATTACATTTGAATCATAGTTTAACATTGCAAAAAAAATAAGTTCCCTGTCTCAGCTTCACTAGCCACACTCCATGGTGACCACATAGAGTGGTGGAATCACGTCAGATAATAACGCCACAAAACATTTTAGCGAAGGAGATGCCATTGTGCAGTGCAGTCCTAGGCTCTCTAGACTGAGGATTTTATACAGCCCTATTGGATACATGAGAGTTAACACAGAAGGGAAGGGCATCTGACCTCTTCTTTGTACTTGTTTATATTTATAAATCTGCTTTAAATGCTATCAAGGACAGAGATAATGAGGGAAATGCTATTAAAAGGTAACATGCAGCCTAGGGAAGTTCTGAAGAGACGGCCACAAGCTAGGCCTGGTGATTTTGATGAATCTGAATCCACTAACACACTCACCTGGGGCTAATAACCCAAGCTGTGAAATCACATTATTATCCATCATTATTATCCCTGGAATAGCAAACACCTTCCAGACTGTAGCCATTTCTTGGTCTCTTTTAGCTCACTAGTTGGAATGAAGCTGAACGCTACTATTAGTCTAGGACACAGGTGCACAAACTACATACCTTCAGACTAGTTAACAGGCAGCCTTACCTCAAAAGGTAAGGCTTTTAGTTTCTTACTTTTCTAAGTAACTCAGAGACAGGGGCTGGGTTCTATTTTTATAGAAGTAATGAACAATAGGGGAGGAACCTAGAGCTAGGCAAATTGTCTGATTTCAGATTTGGTTGTTGATTAGTTGTGTCACTTCTCTAGTTATGTAGCCACTGTGACATTTTATAAAAACATGTTCATAATTCCTATTTTGCAGCTTGGGAAATACAAGCATAAGTAAAAGATTCTGAACATCAGTATCCAGTAAGTACTGATTAAATGTTGCCACCAAGCTTCCATTGTGTGTGTGTGTGTGTGTGTGTGTGTGTGTGTGTGTGTGTGTGTGTGTGTGTTAAAAGAGTTTCATCTGGGAGCTAGAGAGATGGTTCAGTGGTTAAGAATACTGGCTTATCTTCCTCAAGACCCAAGTTTGATTCCCAGTACCCTTGGGTCTGCATATAATTATCCATAACTCCAGTTCCAGGAGATCTAACACCTTATTCTGACCTCCATGAGCACCAGGCAAGTACAGGGTGTATGAATACACATGCAGGTAAAACCTTTTTAAAATGTTCATCTGACCTTCATGAAGTCAATATTTAGTAACAACAAGATTACTAACCAGCACTAACTTCAGATGTTTTACAATGTAGAAATCTATATTGCCCTTAAAAAAATGTCATTTTTTTAGGCAAGGAAGAAAACAGGTTGTGAAAGGTTAGGTTTGCTGACACACGGGCCTGGTACAACATAGTCCAGGAATACACTTGGCACAAGCAATGACAGCAGAGAGGCAGGCAACAGACATTAAGCTATAGAGAAATAGAACTAATAAGGATTCCCAAGCGCTTTCTGTTAGTGCTTTACAGGTATAGCATTTTCAACAGATTAATTGCTTTAAGACAGAAGGCTGGGTCAACCCCACCAGCCCCAACAATACACCTGTCATTTTTCAGTAACCTTAAGCTTCTCTGCCACAAGTACATGTATCTACTGGGTATATCAACACAGCCTACATATCAACAAATACTCAGGTTTTTAATTAAGCAGTCCAAACTTTTTCAGAAACCATTTCATCTTTCTTATCATAAAACCCTCTTTTCTCTGTGTGGTGTCTTTCTTCCCAATGTTACTTCTAATACTGGAACAGATTCTTCACTCATTGCCCTAGGGCAGTCAGCTACCAAAGATGGAAGGGGATGAATTATATTGGGGATTTTAACCTTTGTTGGAGGTTATTGATATGCCCATAGCTTTACAAAACTGGTTTCTATGACTGTTAAAACTTGTTCTTTTAACCATACAATTTTGATTTTTTTTTAAGAAAATGAGTTATCTGGGTGTGGTAGCACACATCTTTGATACCAGCACTCAAACAGGCAGAGGCGGGCACATCTATGAGTTTAAGGCCTGGGCTACACAAAGAAACCCTGTCTTAAAAAACAACAGTCCGGGCAGTGGTAGAACACACCTTTAATCCCAGCACTTGGGAGGCAGAGACAGGCAGATTTCTGAGTTCCAGGCCAGCCTGATCTACAAAGTGAGTTCCAGGACAGTCAGGGCTACACAGAGAAACAAAGAGAAACCAACAACAAACAAATAAACAAACAAAACAACAACAAAAAATGAGTTATAAGAACAGTTGGAAACTTCAACTGAATGTTTCACCTGTTTAGCAAAGTCAAGGCTTAACTTTAATAATGAGAGCCAATTCAAAGGACTCCAAACTCTACACATTGCAACTTTTGCTCATGAAGGTAAGAAAGAAATCAAGAAATCAAGAAATAAAGAGCTCTACTATATATGAGAAAAAATGAGGGAGAATGTTACTCCCCCAAAAAGTCAGTCATAAATGAGAGTCACTCTCTGTCACTGTGAACAAAATCTAGAACACACAAGGACACTCCCATTTTCCACCCTAACATGCTAATAAATTCACAGCAAAATCTCACTTATAAAATGCCTTAAACCCCTAAGCGCAGTTAGATATTCAGTGAAGCACATTTGAATATCCATCATGATACTAGCCCAAAGCTTTTTGCTTGACCAGAATCCAAACATAGGGATTATGTAAGAAGAGCATTTCAGTTAGGACTGCATGATGTTAGTTTTCTAAGCTTCTGTGGGTTGAAAAAGACTGTGGATAAGGAAGAAAGAGACACCTTGCATGGAGGTGTCAGCAGATTCAAAATGTGGTCATTGTCCTCCTAATCAAATCCATTGAAGAACATAGGTGGTCTCTTAATGACGGCTTCACTAGTGTGAGTGGTGAACTCAGGCCTTGAAGTGGGAATAGTCACAGAACTGATAAAGCTGATGCTAAAACTGCTGTGATTTTTTTTTCAAAGATTAAAAACAGAGAAGCCCAAAATAACTGTCACCAGTTCCAGATGTTTCCTCTGGTTCTTAGCAAACAATGTTTTACATACCATGACTGTTAGAATGATAAACCAACTGTTCTTTAAAAGTCTTAAAATTGCATCACATCTGTCTTACTAAGACCTGTTCAAAGCTCGTTGCTGTTGTAGATGAAGCATATAACTATATTTCCTATAATTTCCCCCAGAATGTCAAACTCTTAAGATTGACAAGCAAGTGACACACAAAGAAACAACTGCCCTGGGGAGGACATCTGAATGGATGTCCTGCATTCAGTCCTCTTAGTAATCATACCCAGATTAACACTGGCACATTCTCTTCTCCATAAGATCTTTTGGGAAACTGAGTCTATCTCCAGTAATAAAGCGAACGTGGAAGTGGTAGATATGAATCTGTCACAAGAAAGAGATGAACTAATAGAATCACATATCAAAAGCAAGCCTTGCCTGCAAACAGCCCAATCTCCATGATCCAAATGTGCTTTTTCCCTTGGTGAGGTCCATTTGATGTTTTTCTGTGGTTTGCAATTCACAGTATCCCACCTAATTCAAACACACAGTACGGCATGTATTTGAAAGACCATCATGATTGCAGCATGATAATAAACAAGTAATAAATAAGCATACATTGACTGTGGGAAGCATTGACTTGGGGGACTGCGCATCCCAAGAAATCTTTTCCTTCCCTTCATAGCTCTTTTTAGAGGATTTTCTTTGCTGTTATTGTTCTCAACTGTTCACATTTTAGAAACTACTCATTTGTCCTTTCTTAGAAACAGCTGAAACATGATGCAATAATAGCTTCCACCAAAGGCATCTGTGACTGCAAAGACTGGCTGCAATAGTATTTTTATGTAAAGGAGAAAAGGGCACAGACCATAAGGGAGAGTTGTTTGGAAGATAAGATTAGCACACAGGAGACAAGGACTATGCTCTTCCCCTCACAGCTTCTATGTCTAGAGAGAAGTATAACTGTGCAATGGGATTTTATCCACTTTGTACAATAGATCTATGTCCAGGCTCAAGTAATGGCAACACATGGTTCAACCATTCCCACTATTCATGACAGAGTTGCTGCTCCTATTCAAGACAGCTCTTGCTTTGGCCAATATTTATGGCACAAAACTAGCTCTTTCTGTGGGAAAAGCAGATTCTAATGTCCAGTCAGCTGAGTCAGTCCCACTCATCTTCGCAGTAGAAAGTTCTAGAAAGCTTTGGTTCCCTTATTGCTATGTAAGAGCCAGAGGCTATGATGCTGTTATGCATCTGAAGTCTGGATCATGGGTTAATTCACTGGATATTCTGGAAACAAGTCAAGTGTCTAGCAATGTACAAATGAAAATAAAAAGCAAACACTTTTTCAGAGTGTAATCCTGCTTTGGAAATTTTCATTAAAGTAACACCACCACAAGAAAAGCATGAAAAATCCAAAACACTGACATGAAAGAAGTTGGGATTAATAATGGGACTACAAATGTATGTGTAAGAGATTTTAGAAACACATCTTTCTCAGAGCTAAGAGGCATTGATCAGAGAGCTGTCACGTAGGAGGTGAGCTTTTCTGTATGCTGGTATCTCTGCCTATAGATTAGTAGAGCTCTCAGACATCATCACAGAAGTTTCTTTGTACTCTCAATGTCTTCTGGATATCCCAGGACCACCAGACACACTAACTCACAAGAGCTGTGGTTGTCTGTGGAAGACCTACGCATCAAGCCAATCAGCCTTCCAGCATGGAGGAGGAAGGGGCACACACTCCCAACTCATAGCTGAGTAACTGTCGGCAGTTGGGCTCTTGGGATGAAAAACTTTAAAGGTGTGACTCCTTTTAGAAGTATCTCACAAGCTCCAGTGGATGTCCCCAACCTATGAGGTTTTAGGAAGAAAATCTGACTTGGTGGAAGAAGAAGAAAACAAAGGAAGACATGAAACTGGGAGCAAGTTAGGAGGTAGAGCTGGGGCTCAGAGGTTGTAGGGAAGGAATGGGAAGTGAATATAACCAAAAAACATTGGATTGTGAATAATGAAGAGAATTTATGAAATTCTAAAGCAATTAATATGAACACTATATGTATATATGTACTATCTACCTCTCTATATATGTATATGTATATATGATATATATGTACACATATATGCATATGTATGTATGTAGGGCTGAAGAGATGGTTCAGCAGTTAAAAAGCACTTGTTGCTTTTCAAAAGGAACTGTGTTCAGTTCCATGCATCAGAGATGGGTGACTTACTCTAGCTTCAGAGGATCTGACACCTTCATCTGGCCTCTGCAAGGGGAAACATACACACACACACACACACACACACACACACACACACACACACTGAATCTATTTTTCTTGGTTCCTGTTATCAGAAGAGTTTAGCTGAAATGCACAGATTGACATTCATAGAAAGACCAAGAGGCCTTTGTACCTTTGGATTCACTGGTATAGCTCTAGTAAGTAATTAGGTAGGATATCACTAGGTATTTGTTGAAGAAGCTTCTGACAGTATTCTGACATTTGTTGGGAAGACTGAGGAATAAATTCAATGATTAGTTGGGAGTGGAATTCATCTGCCAGATAGCCAGGAAATCCACACACTGATTTGAAGAATATATGAGGCTGAGAAGAGGTGTTGGGCAAACTAGCTTAGTGCAAACGAACTACAGAAATTGACCAGCACATACAAGGTCAAAGACTGCAAAGGAAATAGCAAGAGGGTATAGCATAGTGAGGGGTAGATTGCCCAATATATATAAATGGTACACCCACTATATAACGCCCAGGGCCTCCCTGATCTGTTGTTTTCCTTTCTCCTAGAGCAGCTGAACTGTTGAAGAAACCACAGTGGTGTTTATAGAGGGGAAGCCATCTGGAAACACAATCAGAGACCTGAGCCTCAGGGAATTATTGGACCCAACTGAGCATGAAGGGAACATTTGTACCCAGAGCTTTGGTTGTGTCATGACCCTAGCTCCATGCAGATATAATTTTGAACTTTTACTGTAACTAAATCAGCTCTAGTCATTTCCACTGGCCCCAGCTTAGAAAATGGGCATCAAAGGACACAACCTATCTAGAAACAGGTACTAAAAACAGTCAAGAGCTATGACCATTCCCTAAATTATTTCCCAGAGACAAATATGTCACCTATTGACAGAAATAGTTTCCTTATGGAAATTCTATGTGAGGGACTCACAAAATGCCTAATGTCATAAAGACACTTCATATTTGGCATGATTTTACTATGAAACCCTATTGAAAGAATCTATATGTCTCTTCCAAAACAATTGAAAGCTCACCAACTTTGGACCTCCCTGGCCTTACCACATCTATGACAACAAACTTGGTGAAAGGAGCCTTCATGGATTCAATTCACTCTGTGCTTGAATGAATTGTAGATTTTCCAGTTTTCAAAATCCAATTTCCTGCTGGCCACAGAGAGATTCCTCTGAGACATCCTCTCATCACTTTAAACCATGAGCTAAGACTATTTGACTGACTGAATCCTTCAGGGTAAGCCTACATCCTTAGTATGCTAAAAATGTAGGCAAGTCTTGCGGTAAGGTTCCCATCACTGACCATAAATACTGCCCATCTCTTTGGAAATGATCACACAATGTGTCCAATGAAACAATGAAGGCCGCTTTTCTAAACTTCAGACAATCAAATAAAATGAAAATGGTTGTGGGAAATAAAGATACAAGCAGATGTGTTTTTCTTGTTGCTTAACAAAGCCTGATCTTTGGTTTCCTAATTGTTCAACATCTTAAAAAAATCAAGCTATCTAAACTCTGTATGATATGAAAACAGGTGTGAGTTTACTGCTATATTCAACTTGTCCAACTGGTATGCAAGGGTCCTAATAATTCTTTACCAATTACATTTAACAACATACTGCACATTTTTGGTAGAGAAAAAATGGGGTAACATCACTAAATGAAGTAACACCAAATCCATTTTTCCCTTTTGATGACAGAGGACCATATGAAAGACTTAGCAGAAATGACAGTTACTCTCCCCTGGCAAATGCCCTACAAACTTAACCACTTAGAACTAAAATTACCAAAATGCTGAAGGAAACTATTCTACAATTATTTGCAGGTAGAATATCCATCACACTAAAACCATTATCTGCCACAGAACCTTAGTTGCTTAGCAAGATAGTCTAATTACAAAAGCAATTAGATTCACATTTCATGTAGAGTCTCATTGTCTGTTGTGATCCTTGAAAACAGAAGGACCAAAAATATACCTCCAGCAAACAGTCAACAAATCTACAAGCTGAAGGTACCCCCAGGCCCTTAGCCTAGTTTTTAAGTCATTGTTTGGTATAGATCAGTGAACAATTTTCATTTCAGTGGGTTTCTAAAACAATCAAATTAAGAGAGTACACTAATTAGCATCAGTCTGAGCGTCACGAAACTAAAACAAAGCCAACTTAAGCATAATATAACTGCAGTCTCTCCCATATGAAAATTAATGCAGAAGGATATAGGGCTAAAATGGGATCTGCTCATCATCAGCGACACAAACCCTTTCTATGCTCTTCAATCAGTTTGTGGATCAAAACTGTAATTGAGACTCCATCTACCAGGTGACTGACTATAACAGATCATAAAGAAGATAAGATGAGAGGTGAATTCTAGCCCTCAATGGCAAATCCTCTCCCTTGGGAGACTTCCCAGTAATTTCACACTAAATCCTATTTGCATCTCATTGAATGGAGTCTTATGGTTTCACCTAACTATGAAACTAGTCAGTATCACTTTTCATCCCAGATGGCCATGTGCACAGCTTAAAAATAGGATTCTATCTCTAGGGAAAATACACAGTGTGTGGGTTAGGAGAGTGAGCCAGTGTTCTATGACTGGTTCTATGACAGAGCAGCCTTCCCTCCTCCATCCATCTCTCCCTCTCTTTCTTTCCTTTCTTTCCCTCTCCTTTTGTCTACCCCTCTTCTGTCTGCTCTGTTTACCTCTCCTTTTCTACCTTTGTCCTTCTTGTGATGACAGTTTCTTTCTCTGTCTCTTCTTTATCTTTGACAATTTGCTAACATTTCTATGCCTTGGTCTCTTGACTCAAAAGATTAAAATAATAACTCTGACCCTAGGCTACTATGAAGCTAAATAGATTCATATTGTAGCATATACTATTTTAATCTCTATGACTAACTATTCTCCTTTTTGGGTCATTTGAATAAATTTCCATCTTTCAAAAACTATCAGGTTGCAAAAATGAATATGACACACTGAAACCTAAAAGACACTGCAAATAAGTATTTATTGTATATATTGATCCTTTGCCTCCCTGTTATTAATTTTAAGTCAGATGATTTTTGCTACATGCCTACATTCATTAGAAAGTCTACACAGGTACAGTAAAACTGAATTTAGAACTATTTTTGCTTTTTTATAATAAGTTAATGTTTATTTTTCTTGAAACATTGTTTATGTGTAATAATAGAAGAGGATTTCTATAGACAATTAGGCTTCCCAAGGCTCACATGTGGTGTGTCATGTGTGCCTGCAGAAACTCAGTGTAAATGAACAAATGGCTATTGCAGTATTAAGTACTTCCTTTTCCTCTTCCTAGAACTTTCTTTTGCTAAGTACTTTGTTAACAAAGCAGCTAGTTTTAAATGAAACCAAAGTAGCAAACATATTCAATCAGCTCATTTTTTAAAAAAAAATGTAGGAAGATTCAGGCAATATAGTATGTTAGAGTATTTCATGACTACTCTTCTAGACGTGAGGATTTTGTTGGCTTAACCTACCTACAGGTGGTGCCACTGAGAAAACTGCATGAGAAATAGGGATGTATGGACCATTTCCACCTCTGTCTAAAAAGCCATTTGAAAGAAGTATGGGTGGCCAAAATCATTGTTCTTCCTATGTGGCTGGACTCCCAGGGACTAAACCATCAACCAAGGAGTACACATGGTTCTGGCCAAAAATGTGGCAGAGGAAAGCCTTATTGGGCATCAGTTGGGATGAGTGGTCCTTGGTCAGGTGAAGGCTCAATAGATGCCCCAACAAAGGGAAATGGAGGGCGAGGGGGGAGTGGGTCTAGTGGAGGGGCATATACTTGGAGGCAGGGGGTGGGAGGAGGGGTTGGGGGTCTTTGGGGAGGGGGGAAATCGGGAAAAGGTTTTACCATTGTCAATGTAAATGAAGATGATATTCAATAAAGAAAGAAAGAAGTCGAAGTCCTTTGAAATGTCTTGCTTTGGAACTTCTTCAGGTATCCAACCTCACTGTTCTTGCTTAAGTCCAGAAATAGAAGAGAAATTGCTAACAGATGACATTTTTACACAAACACTACAATGGTGTGTCCTATGAACCAACATTCCTCAAAAGTTATACCTCTTCTAAGTTGTGTGGCATTTACTTGGTTTTTATTGACCCTTCATTTTCCAATTTATAAAACAATAATAGCCATCACATAAGACCCTTGTGAGCCTGAATAAAACACGATAGAAATCCTTAAGCCAGAAGTTATTTTTTCTTTGCATTCAAAGAAAAGTATAATAGTGACACAGACATGCTATAGTTTTCAAAATATTAGGACACTTTTCTTTGTCCGGCTGTTTTACTTTATTATGAATAAATGAATTTCCCCTTAAGTTCAAAAGCATGTGTCAAAATTTGCTACAAATCTTGCATTTATCAGCACATTTCCAGTCACTACACTGATCCTAGCAGATGTCGAGTACACCGCAAAACAAAATAGCAGGGGGATTTCTTTAACAACAAACCCATCTCTCCAATAAAAGTCCCATCAAAAGAATCAGCACAACATTCAGGCTGCCATCCAGCTTCGGTTCATGTGATTTTCCTGTAACTAAATTGAACTTATAATGAGTCAAATGAGATACTGCTTAAGCTTCCTATTACCAATTTTTTCTTGACATTGGGGTAAAGTATTAGCTGTGAATTGCGTGATACCTGTAGACTGTTAATTAAGGCAGGGATCAGTACAGTCTATTGACTTAAGACACTCAGACAAGCATCCTTCTCCTGTTGACATGGTATTGATGAAGGAGTGGGTCCCTAGGTGCCATTTCTGGGAAATCTAAAACAGCAGCAGCACTGTTGAAGCAGGTATTAGCAAAGCCACCCTGAAAACACACTTGTTCATAATTCTTGGGGATGGCCCCATCTCTCTTCACTGTCAGGAACTCTATTTTCATTTGTTCCCATATCTCTTCTGCAGTTTTTTTTTTCTACTTTAAAATGTCAGGGCTAATATTAATAGCACATCAATTCATAAATCGCAATCCCCTCTGTTGGTTTCCTGGATTCCAAGGAAAATATTGACAATAAAACCTTGCCTGAAAGTGCTACTAAAAATAAACTTCATGAAATCCGTATGCCATTGTTATTTGTCTCCTGAGACTGCTTCTATTTGCAAAACAAGACACCTTCATCCACCACCTCAGCATACAAAATCAAAGGTGAGACTTCCACAGAAATGATTTCACAACCCTAGGTTTACATGCAACTACTATGTTAAACTATGAATTCCCCTCAGTGGGGCCAGGGTCTAGCTTCTGCATTGAATATCATCCTATTACATAAAACTAACAGACTTGGCATCTCAGGAAACTCTCAAAGGAGACTGAGGTAGGGAAGCTGCCATGGGGCTTCTGTGGGCAAATATTCACTGCCCTTGCCCCAGGAAAGAAATCCATTTCCTCAAGCTGAAGATGTCGGGTTCTGCTGTTTGATTTGGGTGAATTGCTGAAATGTGAACATAAAGCAGCATCTATAGTAGTAGTGGAGGTTTCAGTATCCAGTATTGTGACCACTGTTTCTTCTGTCCTGAGAGCACAAGCAGAGGCTACTATATCATCCTGTAACCTCATAGTGAGGTTAATAGAAAATGAAGCTACAGAAGCCACATGGGAAACTCAATTTTCATAGGACACTGATGCAGGCAACAAGCGTCACCACAGCATTGCCTCATAAGTCCTGTATGTCATCACAGGAAAATGACATCTTAGTCACTAGCTCAGGCCCTGATATCCAATTACCTATAGGACGTTAAGATGGCGCTTAACCTCACAGTGCCTTCATTTGTAAAATCAGAATACACTCTACCAGGTTTCTTACAAGGATCCAATGAAGCATATTGTTAAAACAGCTCAGAATAATGTTTGGCTTTGTTAAGGCTCAATATGMAACCAGCTATGATGGCACACATTGGTAATCTCAGYACTCAGGAGGGAGAAGAGGGAAGATAGTGAGTTCAAGGCCAACCTGGGCCATTCAGTGAGATCTGATCTCAAAATAAAAAGTAAAAAGACAGAGATGAAGGCAAATTGCAGAGCACGCATGAGGCTCTGAGTTTATCTTATTCTACCAACAATAAACTAAGTAATTTGGAAAAGAAAAAGAACCACACGTTCTGGAGAACTAAAGCTTTTTGATAAGCTGAACCATTAGAATACCAATGGTCTATGTTTTGTTTCCTATAATATTAAGTTTGGAAACCATGACATAATTACCTTCTCTTACTACACATATCCAGACCTTCAGAGCTCCATTAGGTGGCACCGATCCTTCTCTTCTACAGAAGTGCTTTAGCCCTGAGCCACCACTGGCAGGTTCTGTGTCTATACTCCCATTTCTTTTTTTTATTGGATATATTCTTTATTTACATTTCATTTCCCTTTTTCTGGTTTCCCTGCCCCCCCAGATGTCCCATATGTCTTTTTCCCTCC
>BDUI01001090.1:99779-113435 GCA_002335545.1 Apodemus speciosus
TTGTTTTGATTTGCATTTCTCTAATGACTAGTGATGTTGAACATTTTTTAAGGTGCTTCTCAGCCATCCGAATTTCTTCAGGTGAGAAGTCTTTATACTCCCATTTCTATATAGGGATGTTGATTCTGTGACCAAACTTGATTGGATGAGTTCGTGGAGCTCTCCTTCCTTCCTAAGTTCCTTCCATTTCTACTCCTCGTCTTGGCATTCAGAACCATGATGATCTCCTTATTACATGAGAACAAAAAGGGGCAGTTAACCTTACTGTGAACTCTTCAAATTGCAATGTGTAAGTTAACATATCTTCAGATATTCTCACAAAAATAAGAAATATTTCTTTAAAAAAATCTGGTGCTGTCTTAGTCTGTTTTGTGTCCCTTTTAAAACAGAACATGAACTAGAATATTGAGAGAGAGATGCGTTTCTCAGCATTGGAGGCTGGAGCAGCTCTGTATCAAGACATGGGCATCTCCTTGACTCATTGTCTGGATAAAGCCAAATACTGACAAAGCAGATGCCTGAAACATTGCAGCCCGTGCAATGGACATTAATGCATCCAAGAAAGTAGATTCAACACTTAAGGACAAAACCCCACACCCTAGGTCCTCCATTTCAGTAATATCTTATTGTAGATGAAGTATCTAACATGTGCTATGAAGGACAAATTCAAACCACATACACAAAGAGAAAGAAAATGAAAATAAAATGATTTTTATCTATCATGTACCCTCTAAATTTCCCTCAAAAGTTCTGCTGAGTTACATTCCACCTATGGTGATTCCAGTTGAGACAAATGGTGCAGATAATGCTGATTTACAAAGAAAAGTTATTTGAAAACACATGAGCGGTGTTTAGTTCAAGCTTTGAGTCCACTAGGGATTTAGAAGGGTGCATTACTCTCTGAATCTCACTAAAATCTGCTAAAAGCATATTCTATTTGTGAGTGAAATGGTACGTTAACTTGATCAAAGACACACAAGCATTTTCTGTTTGTCAAAAAAAGACAAGTGGTATACATTTCTTAAAATTCAGACTCAATATAAACGGGCAACAGGAGACAAGACAGTACCTGGAGCCAGGGCCCTGGTCTTGGATAAACTTCAAAACAATCCATCCCTCAAACCAATTTCATAATCATCTCTCTGACACTATAAAGGCTTTAGGAAAAGTGAAAACTTGTGTTTTACAGTTTCTCTCAAACACATAAAAATGATGTAAGCATATTTGAAACCTTACTTTTTCTTTTTCCTTCCCTCTTTTCAAAGATCACAAGATTCAGTGGCTTGTATGAGTCCCTCAAAGCCCCAAAGCATTGTCTTTTTCTGTAAGCAGAAAAATCAGATAAATACCACAGAATTGAATCCACTCCAGGCATTAGTTTAGAAAACCATTTAAAAGATTGAACTGGGCATGGTGGCCTCGTTCTATAATTTGAGCATGCAAAAGACCGAGGCAGGCAGATTATCACAAATTTGAGTCTGGTATGGGCTAAAGAGTAAGATCCTGTCTCAAAGTAAAGCAAGGACACCATTGCTACCTGCAGTAGGTGGGAAAGCTGGTCCCAGAGATCATGAGAGTGGGAGAGTTAGCCCTGCCTTCACTGACTGTAGCACTCAGGAGAGCGGACCCTGCACCTCACCTGGGCAAGAAGTGAGATGGCCCTCATGGCGAAGGCCTGAGTGAGTCAACCTGGATAGTATAAGAGTCGGAGAGCAGACCCAGTCCATCACCAGCTGCAACACTTAGGAAAATGGGTCAGACACATTGACTGGGCAGCACAGTGGAGCTGGCTCTAGAGGCAGGGGAGCTGTCCTGAGGACATAAGATGGGAGAGCTAACCCTGCTTCCTGGTGATGGTAGCACTGGGTGGCCTAGCCTGAGCAGTTCTGGAAAGCTTACCTTGTTGGTGTGGGTAAGGGAGAGCTGGGGCACTGACCAGCTCAGCTATCACCTAGGCCTAGATCCAGGGCTCTGAGGTGAACCATCCCCAAAATCTATATATCATCTACAAATGGTTGGGATGTGTGAAAGATCCAATCCTGTTTATCTAAAGCTGCAAGGTCTCCATGACATAGGATAACTGGGAGGAGTCCCATGAGGATTCAATATTGATGGTGTCACTAAAGCCAGAGATCTTGAACCAGACCAATGACTCATTTGCAATGAGCATTTCCAAGTAAAAATGTGTTGACAGAGGGATATACTGTGGTGCACACTGTGACATACAATGACTTCCACAATGAGACATTTTCTATGCTTCAATTTTTGGTTTATTTTGGTGGGTGTACATGTATGTGTGTGTGTGCTTGTGTGTCTGTCTGTCTCTGTCTATTTTATTTTGTGGGGGAGGCTGCAAGAGTGAAGGGCAGATATGAAGGGGAGATGAGTAGGAGTGTGGTACATGATATAAAACTCACAAAGCATCAATAAGAATTTTTTAAAAAAGGAATAAAAACCATGTAAATGTTCAAACTACTCTAAAACAAATCGACATGTACTATTTACTTCAGACTCGCAGCCTTAGGTTCCAGTAACTGTAGCCAAAATTCAGATCTTGAACTCTACCTCAGTAGTCTAATTATTATAAGAGTCTTGGAGACCTTCTTTCTAATCAGTGGTTAAGAAACTAATAGGAAATGATAGATTGGGTGAAATTAGAATTATTTTATTACCAGAGAAAATGGCATTTGAGCTGTTTACTTAATTTCCTTTGTTTACTTAAGACCATTACCTGGGGGAGGATAATAGGCCCTTGAATAGGATGAGGTTCCTAATTCATAAATCACCATCAGTGCTAACATGGTTTCGAATTCTGCCAAACTCAGAACCTAATAACTGAATAATTTGCATTTTATTTTTTTTAAAAAAAGAAGTTTTGCTTAGAAGGAAGAATTTGGGGTATATCCAGTAATGTACACAAGTGAGAATTGCCTGATATATGCACTATTTTAAATGTAAAACACAGACACATGCTAAAAACAGACATATGAGCCAAGATACATCCTTGAATTCATATTGTGTATGGAGTTTAAATATTCAACCACCCTTTTGTAATGTATTTTCAGAAATATATGGTAGATTGTTTTGCTACTTAAATCACCAAAGAATGCTAAACATTTAATAATGTTTAAAATGTGCAATGAGCTATAAAACGTTAAACTATTATTCTCTTCATCCATCATGTATACAAGACTACAGGAGTTTTGATAGGAGAAAACAAAATCTAAGCTTTGTTTGAAAACAATAGCAAGAAATCATTACAAAGTTACCTGTGGGATTCTCTTCCATTTTATCATACTTTTGGGGAGAGCACATGAGCTTTACAATGGCAAAATCAGTGGTGTTCTAATGACATCACTTCTGTCAAACAGTAGTATTTTAGACAGATGTACAGAAGGAATATTGGGTCACTGAAACTGATCCAAAGCACCGAATCAATGTTCTCTGTACCTCTCTGGGGGATATATATGCAAGAAAAGGTTGACAATCTAGATGTACTCACTGGTTCTCAAAAAAGACAAGATTGATTCTCAAGCAAATGAGTTTACACAAACCTAAAATTGTCGCATTTTCACATAATTTAGAAATACAACTTTTGTTGATGGTGTTTGGTGTTTTTGTGTGAGGAATTCCCTTCATTTTTCATCCCTTGCTGCCGTGGGAAGTTTAAACAGTATGAAGACAGCAACAGAAATGGGGCTGTTCCTAGCCCTACCACATTGTACACAGAAATTATTAGTGAAAAGCATAAGTATAAAGATTTTCTCACTCATCTATGAGTGTATATCCCAATTTAGATGCTCCTCATAGTTTCTGAGTTTGCACTAAGAAAATGTGCTCTATGTAAGATATTTAGTGACTCCTTCAACGAATTTCAAGCAAGTCAGGCACCAAAAGAAAGGAGACAGCATAGCTTCCGAACCTTGGGCATTGCTGTGCAATGCCAGTCCAGCCTCCACTGACTCACTACTACCCTTTTATGGCTAGTTGCCATAATTAATTGCCAAGTACTCTCTGCCACACACCTCCAGGACTGTCACAGACCCCCAGAGACTGCAGAAAATGAAAAGGATAGAAGTCACAGTGCGGTGTGACAGTTCTGAAACACTAGAAGGACATGACTAAGTGCACAAATGCAGAGTGTTTCCTTGCTCTAGACTTTGCTCAATATTTGCCAACGTCTTTAGTCTACTGGGGCAAGCTCTTTTCATTTTGGAGGAGACTATTTAAGGGCTGTCAAAAGATATGACTGTGTAACTGATCTCTTCATAAAACATTCTTAATGAAGCATGTCTATGTTTATCCTTAAATCTGAACAAAAATATTTCAAACATATGCATCATATACCATCTTCTGTCATTGGGAACACCATACATATAACATCTGAATCAACCAGCTTATGAATAGAAACAAAGTAAACTTTTATAGATGTCAAGAAGAATGTCACTGACACACTTAGGGAGCTTTGTGTTTAGGGCAGAAGAGTCAATGACATTCATGTGACATTTTCTATAATGACATCCCAGTAGACTAATGCCAGCCTTGGAGACAGTACAGCCTAAGATCTGGATTTCAGTCCTCATTCTGTTCCTAATTGATTTGAGGGTGTGTGTGTGTGTGTGTGTGTGTGTGTGTGTGTGTGTGCATGCACACACAAATTTTGGGGGGCTTGACAATTTTAATATCTAGCTGCCTTGTTCACAAAATAACTATTTAAACAAATAATATGTTTGCTATTATTTGTTAAAGTTTAGAGGAATATTTATATAAAAAGATTAAGACATGTAAATATTTAAAAGTTTCTATATAAAAACTCATAGACTTCTAAGTTTCTTAAAATGTTGGGAGGTTTTCTACTTCCTTAAAGGTATTGATGTAAAGGAAGAAATGAAGTAGAAATTGCAAGCAGTTACTTAGGGATCAAAGTAAAGTCCCCACTGGAAGTAGGTAACTTGCACATGAGTTAAGACTATGTGGGAGACCATTATAGGAAGGCAAGGAAGAGACAAAAGCCCCAGAAAATAGTGATCAGGGCTGTAGACAAGTGGTCCACCAACACCTGTGCTACCTTTCAGGTCTAAGATCAGGCGTCCATGTATGAGTCTGAATAAAGAGAACATTACCATAAATAAAAATAAGAAGATTTTTGCTTGTTTGACATAAACTGCCAGACAACTTGGCCTCAAATATAACATGGAGTGGAATCGGAATCCAGCTTAATATATAAAGATAGATAATTCAGCCATTAAGGCTCACAATGAAAACTTGATTCAAAACATGAGCAAGAACCTGAATAGACATTTCTCTACAGGCTGCATAAATATATCCAATAGTTATTTGAAAACCATTTTCAGCTTCATTAATCTTTCAAATATGGAAGATCAAACTGGGTGTGGATGCAAACACCAATGATCCCAGCTCTTGGGAGACTAAAGCAAATGGAACTGTGTGAGTTCAAGGCCAGTTTATTCTATATAATGAATTTGTGGTGGTTTGAATGGGAATGGTCCCCACAGGTCTATAGGGAGTTAGAGGTGGCACTATTAGGAGCTGTAGTCTTTTTGGAGGAAGTGCGTCACCRTGGAGGGGATCTATGACATCTCATACACTCAAGTCAGGTCCATTGTAGCACACTCCATCCTTCTGCTGTCTGCCTGCATGGCACCATGTTTTCCACCATGATGCTAATGTACTAAACCTCCAAAACTATAAGCTCACCCCAATTAAATATTGTCCTTTATGAGTTGCCTTGGTCATGGTGTCCCTTCACAGCTATAAAACACTAAGACAGAGTTCCAGGCCAGCTAAGAAAGAAAATGAAAGGGCAAACTGTAACAAATGCATTACCAATGGGATAGCTATTACTTGAAGAGAAGAAAGAAAATGAAAAAAGGAAGGAAGGAAGGAAGGAAGGAAGGAAGGAAGGAAGGAAGGAAGGAAAAGAAACAATAAATGTTGGTGGATATTTTGTACCCTTAATGAGAATATAAAATCACATATCTACTTTGGAAAACAATATGGCAATTTCTAGAAGGCATGAATTGGAAAGACAACAAGCTAGGGTATATGGGAAGGTTTGGAGGGAAAAGGGGGAGGGGGGAAATAATGTGGTTGCATTATAATATCAAAAACTGGAAGGAATAAGAGCAAAATGGATTGACATTATGATATAGCAGCTATGCTTCTAAATACATTTAAAACATTCAGATCGGCTTCTCATGTCTAGATACCCATGCTCTTACTCATAATAGGTAAGAAAGAAGCAAGAAGTCAAGTACCAGGGATGGATGAATGAAAACACAGAAGTGGTTACTCTGTACACTAGAGTAGAATATCATTCACCCTTTAAAATAAGGAAATTCTACATGTTATTGCATAGATGAGCCTCAGGGACTTCACAGAAGTGAAACATATCTGACACAAAAGGATAAACATGGCATGATTCCAATATGTGAAGTACTTAGAGTAGTCAAAATATGCCTTTGTGGTAACAGTATGGTGACCCAGAGACTGACAGGAGAGGGAAACGGAATTATCATTAAAGAGATGCAGAATTCCAGCGTTTTAGGTTTTTATTTTAAAAAAGAAGCTACAGAAACTGACACTTATGAATGTACTTAATATTGATGAAACATATACCTAAAATTGAGATGCTAAATTTCATTTGTATTTTAATGCACAAAAAGTTGTGAACAAAAAAAAAAACCCCAAACCAAACAAAAAACCCTGCTTCTTCCCCCAAAGTCTTCAAAAGCATTACATGTATAACACTGCTTGAATCCAGGACAAGAGCCTCCTCCACAGCAGATGTTGGGAAGAGAAAGTGGGAGAAAACAATACTGCTAAATATGATAGGGTCTGGAGAGATGGATAATGTTAGGATTCTTTCTAAGCTCTACCTGACAATTACCTGGCAACAGCCAGGAATGCTCCTCCCACAATTACCTGGCAACAGCCAGGTAGGTCTGGCCCACTATAAAAGGGGCTGCTTGCCCCTTCCTCTCTCTCTTTCTCTCTTGCCTCTCTTATCTTCCTGTTCTCTTGTTCTCTCTTGCCCTCTTGGGCTCTTCCCTTCCCCCCTTCCATCCCTCCCCCTCTTCRCATGGTCATAGCAGGTCTCTACTTCTCTACTCTCTCCTCTCTGCCTTTCTCAGCCTCTACTACCCCCTTAACTCCCCTCCCCATGCCCTAAATAAACTCTATTCAATACTATACTGTGGTGTGTGGTCCCTCAGGGAGAAGGTCATGCTGAGATACCCCCTTCCCCCACACACCCATAAAACATATTCTTATGCCACTTTCTTTTTTTATGGTCACTGCAATTAGTGGGCTAAAATGTCTGCTGTATAAGCATCCAGGCCGGAGTGTGGATTCCCCAGAAACCCACAAAAACACAGGATAGACGCGATGTTATGCCTGTAATTCCAGCCTTAGAAGGTGGAGGGGAGGGTCCCCAAAGCAAACTGACTAGTGAGAGTGGCTATATCCATGAGTTCTGGGTTTGATTGAAAGACCCCTGCTCCAATGAATAAGGTAGAAGACAGACCAAGTATGATTCGCAACATCACCATCACATTTCCACATATATAAGAACATAGAGTCATGAATATACATGCACTTCATGCATGCAAAACAAAGCACACACACATATGAAAAGCTGAATAAGAAATAAGACATGAAATTCAGGAATAGTATTGGAGGAGGGACTTGAAGGAGTTAGTCTACAATGAGAGAAACATGCTGTGTGAGAAACTAGCATTAACTTGAATTTTGTTCTATCAAATCACCCAAGAAAAGCTGAAGATGGAAGTGAGAAATGGAGCAGAGACCTCTGAGAAGCATCCATACACTTGCTAAAACACATTTTATGATTTATTAATTATTAGGGAACACAGACAAGTGTGAACAACCACAACTGCATAATGACAGTTTTTATTGAGCTAACTCTAAGAATCTCCACAAACATGTACTATGTGCCAAGAGCACTATCATGTGTTACCTAATTATTTCTCCCAGTTTTAGTTACAATGTGTCC
The DNA here is from genome assembly GCA_002335545.1 of Apodemus speciosus. NCBI lineage: Eukaryota > Metazoa > Chordata > Mammalia > Rodentia > Muridae > Apodemus > Apodemus speciosus. The sequence continues at coordinate 107,815 of BDUI01001090.1, forward strand.
TCAGACTTCCTGAAACCTCTGCTTCACAGCCGAGTAAGTGAAGACCAGAGAAAGTTGATGACTTTCCCAAGGTTATGTAGCCAGAGAAGGAACCAGGCTGGAGAGCAGCACTGTGACTCATGGTGCCTGTGAGAACCGATCAGGGCAAGCTGGACTTCACTCAGCAAGTGAGACAGGATGGCACTGAGCAAATCCATCTCTGGTATCACTGACTGAGAGGATTTCTGCATCTAAGCTCATGGATGCAGAGAAAATCAGATACCATGTGGACCCCAGGTATACTCTGGCCACATTTCCAGGCTCCAGCTATAGTTTACAGGTTTTTTTTCCTGGTGTAAAACTCATTGTGACATTGGATATTGCTTATTGAAAACATTTGCCCTTAGAGATTTGAGTGTTAACCTAAACTTAGTTTTCTATCAGACATAATGTAGAAGAAGGGATGATCTGTCTGCTTCTTAATGAGGAAGCTAGAAGTTAAGGGTGAGTCATGATGCTTGATTTGGTGAAATTACTGGGAGATATTAATGCAGTCCTGTGACTGAGGTATGTAAGGTAACTTCACAACATWGTCAATGAGGAAAGTGAGAAAAGCAGCAACAGACTCTGCATGTGTACATCTGCTTCTCATTAGCAACTAAAATTAATGTCAATTTAATCATTATTTTATATTATATATTTTACATTATTTCTATTTTATTGTTAATATAGTTTATATTATTAAAATTATTATTAATAATAATTTAATCATTAATATTAAATGAGTAGAAGTATAAAAGTAAAGAAGTTCAATGCTGTTCCAATAAATTATAATGACTTGGCATTCATTCTTCTCTTCCAAGAACTGTAACTCTCATACTTGCTTATAGGCAAAGTATACGATAATAGTCTCAATAAATTTTAATGGCCAATATTCATAGTGGCAACAGGAACAGGAACACCAAATGAAACAGAGGAGCTATTGGAGAATTCTGTGGCTAGTAGAACATAAACAATTAGTAACAGAAACACAAGCTCAGCTATGCCACCATATGCTTCTTCAGTTTTCCCACAATGCAATGAGAGGTCTATGTCAGGGAGCCTCAACGGCATACTCCAGGCTGAAAATACAAACGACAGACAGTTTTATTAATTTTCAACTGTACCTAATAATCCTAGTTGAATGACAAATAGACAATGGCCAGGTGCAAATTTCAGCCTTTCAATGGGGACTTTTTCCTTTATCGTTTTTCCTTTCCTCCTCACTTAATCTTGAAGGATCACTGAGAGCTATGAAGGGTTTGAGAGACAGGGCACTTGGACCAGAAATGACAGAGGGGAAACGTAACATGGAAAAGTCCTAAAACAAAAGATTCTGACTTAAGATAAAGACGTGATCATTAAGCTGTCCCTATAAACATCTACTGAGATGCCTCCAGTCACCAGCAAGGAGATGCCCTTGGGATTTTATTAGGTCAGCAGACCCTCAAGCTACCTACACTCAGCACACCAGAAGCCTTGGAAGGGACACCCAGACATTCATATTTTAAAATGTCTTCTAGATGGCCCTGTCACCTAGACACACTGACATTTGAGAATGACTCTCCTAGCCCATCAAGCTACACTTTCTTTTTGTTTGCCTTATGAATTCCAAGATTAAGCTCGTTAAGCATTTGCAATCTACGGTACTCCATATTTAAGCTACTAATCCTAGAGTCTGTCAAGGTTCAAAAATATCCTGTAATCCATGACAGAGCCTGAAATTTCACAGCTGTTATATATGGGGTGAATGTGATACTCCCTGTTCCCACATGTTCTATTTCCATCTAGGAAGTCGGAGCCATTTCAGAAGACAAAGTAGCAGAAGTGAGCAGAGTTCAGAGGCATAGTTTTCTGGAAGAGGGGTAGATGAGATCTCAGTAAGAACTCATGGTTTAAGTTACTTAATACAATGTGTCATTAATTCAATAAGAGAAACAGAAAATCCCAGGACTGTGTAAAGTTCTAACAATATGAACATCTGTTTAGTCCTAAGAGCATCTGCATTTCTCTTGGGGAAAAACTAAAAACTCTCGATAAACCTTCTATCTCCAAATTCATTCTAAACAATAATTTGATTTTTTAAGTTAAATACATGATTAACATTTCATATCTTTTCTTAAGTGGTACTAAAATGACACTGGGATATTTAAAAACAAAAATTAAGTTGTAAATCTCTGGCTAAATCTAGTAAACTACAATAGTACCCAGTAACTACCATAGTACGAAGGACAGAACTTGCACATATATGCAMTGTTGGCCTTGTGCCAAATCTTACAATGTAGGGGGAGGGGATGTGTTTTTCAAAAATTCGATGGCAGGATAAGAAAAATTAATTTTAGTCAAATAATATTTATTTTTTTATTCTGTGCCTCTGTTTATTGCGTTGTTACTTCAAGACACAAAAATCTGCCACCCTAGAGAATTGTCATGAAAAGTAAATGAGAGGAAATGTGGAAGCCATTTACAACAGGGGTGGGCTGTTAAGAATACTGTCAGTATCAATGCAGTGGCCAGTATCGTCGAAGTTTCCACAGAAAGGCTGACTATCCCTACATGATTTTTGGCAGGTGCAAATGCTACCCTGTATAGAACAATTCCTACACTTCCACCCCTGTATCACAAGCTATGTAGATTCTAATAAGACAATCATAGAAATATATCGCTAGACCAAAGTAATGTACACACACACACACACACACACACACACACACACACACACACACACTGCACAGGAATCTGCATTCTCATATTCATCGTATCATTATTCATGCTGAAGAAGATGCCTAAGTATCTATAAACAGATGATCAGATAAAGAAAATGTGACAAATAGGAAATTTTTGCAAACAAAATCCTTGAAAGATAAATAGAAATGAATAAATAATAGAGAAGAAATAGAAAAATATCACAGCCTAAACTCAACTCATGTAGGCAAAATCTAGTATCAGTGAAGTCAGTTCTCTCCTTCCAATGTTCCTCCAGCTAAAGCTTTTCAAAATCTAGCTCAGGGGTCAAGCTACTGTAGTAGCTATTGTAGTGGCAATAAGCAGTAACTAGGATCTTGTGGAAGGGCCAGGGTGTGAACAGCTGGTGGAGTTGGCTGCCTTCTTCTCTGCCCTTGTTCACTAGATGACAAGCAGACACACTGTTTGCCACCAGAATAAAGTTCTGAAACCCACTTTCTAAATACAGTTAACCATCTGCCTTAAGAAGGCTTCTAGCCAGAGCGTGGTGTGTGGTTTCATAAAACAGAAAGATACTCATGAGATCTCCACAAAGAAAAGACAGGAGAGATATAAAGATGAGAGGCTAGACTCCACCACAAAAAGGAAAAAGAAAACACAACTTCATCAAGTCTTTAAAAGAGCATTTCATGTAACAAATAGTTCCTCTGACAAGATAACGTATCACTCAGCACCTTCAGGAGATGTTGTGGTACACAAGGGGTCCAGTCTTCACCACTGTCAGGTTCTCATGCTGGGGTAAAGGTGGATGGAGCAAAGCCAACTGTGTTGAGGGCAGTAGGCTGGGTTACACAGTATGAAAATGAAAAGTATGGTGGAAGGGATGACAATGGCAGAGGTGGCAAGTGGCTAATGGGTGGGTCTTTTCAGAAGAGCTTGAGAAGATGTATTTACCATGAGGCTCAATCAAACTGAGAAACCCTAGATGTCTACAAAAATAATAACTCACAACTGAGTATGGGAGCAAATGGCCTCCAAGCCAAGACATACTTCCCCAAAAACTATGGTCAGTGTGACTGGAACGATGCAAACAGAGGTAGAAATGAGGTAAAGTGTGTAACACAGCTACAGAAGTAAGTGGTGCTTGACAACACAGCTGGAGAAGTAATAGGTGCTTGGCATTGAAGGCTTACACAGTTCATGCCCAGAAGTTGAGGTTATTAGAAAGGGAGTTTCCTTTTAGGGAATGATATGATGTATATTTGAAACCTCTCTGCAAGCATGCTGACTACAATGAAAATATAGATTAAAAAACAAATCCAGGCATGGTTGCTCATACAAGCAAATCCAGCACCCAGGAGGCTGAAGTAGAGGGATTGCTATGAAATTGAGATTTGTCCGAGCTATAGAGTGAGTTTCAAGCCTTTCTGGTCTACTGAGGGTGTCATCCTAAATCACAGCAAGGGGAGGAGGATGGAGGAGAATGGAAGCAGAAAGACAACATGAACCATGGAATTCAGTGAGATTAGAGACAGAGACAGAGACAGAGACAGAGACAGAGACAGAGANAGAGAGAGAGAGAGAGAGAGAGAGAGAGAGAGAGAGAAGGAGAGAGAGAGAGCAGTGAAACCCAGTAAGATTTAGCATTTGCCAGAGAGTAGAGGCAGAGGGACAGAATTGTCTCAAGTGTTGGGTGCAGAATGTAGACAAAAGGGAGACACAGGTTGAATTCAAGGTTGATGTGAACAGCAGGAAAAGGGATCTTCTCTTGATGGGTGATAGTAGGGAAGAAGCCTTGTCAACCAGACTCTGGGAGCGAGTTTGGTGTTTTTCTATTGGACACCTGAGCTGAGGGTTTGGAGCAGGCAGTTAGAGTCCTGAACTGCAGTTAAAGGCAGAAGTACTATACAGGTGCATCTGACCCCTGAAAATCCTCAGATATGCTAGGGTCAGAAATGGAACTATTAATATCTCTCAAGCCAAAAAGCCTGGTTTTATTAGAGTTATAGGTAAGTCGCTAGCTCTACGTACCTTGTCACTTGTCCCTTTCTTGTTCTCTCTGCCTCCTATCTACCATAAGGTGAGCAGACTATCCTGCTACCTGTTTCTATCAACATGATGCTCTGCCACACCATAGGTCCAAAATAGTGGCTCAGGTCAATCATGTACTGGAGCCAGGAACCAAAATAAATCTTTCTTCTTTTGTTGTTTTTCTTCAGAATTTTGTGACAGTGACAGAGACCCGACTAACACAATGCTGTATATGACATTTTACTTTTTGACTTGAAAAATTCATATTTGTATACTTATTTATATAAAAATTGTCAAAGAAGTGGAACTATAAGATCTAAGGCTTCTACATACCATATCAACCTGTCAAGATGCAAAACTGGCTCATAAGAAAACATAGTAGAAGTAGGAGAAATTTTCAAAATAGAAATAACAAACATTTTGTAGTATATTTAATGTCACAATCACAAAACATGGCTGGGATGAAAATGAAATAATAAAAAAATCACCATAAAAATAAAATTATATTTAGGATACATCACAGGTGCCAATTAGAGAAGACTGAGCTGGAAGGTGACCTTGAGTTTTCTCAGACTGTAGTTCAAATGAATGAATTGCTGTGGAGTATTAAAGAAAGTCCTAAAGACACTGGAAACAGTGTTTATCTTTTTTAAAAAAGTTAAAATCAAAAATTCAGATTTGCCACATTAAAGAGAATGTAAGTTGAAATCATAAAATATGAAAACTTTAGAGTAATGTTAATTTTCCTATCTATGGCATTTATGGTGCACCCTTACATGCACAGATCTCCCCCAACATAAATAGATATATGATTAAAAATAAGTGGATCAAGGACCTCCACATAAAACCAGACACACTAAAAATAATAGAAAAGAAACTGGGGAAGA